>CM076581.1:591786645-591886175 GCA_034641835.2 Pinus albicaulis | reverse complement strand
TTGTTAGGTCCCTATATCACTAGTATAGTCCCTTATTATTGTTAGTGTAACCCCCTTATTGTTATTATTGAACCCTTGTAACCCCCATTATGTTATTTTTGTGCCCTTAAATTATTATTGTTAGGTCGGCTAGGATTACATTGTGGCCCACTAGGATTATATTATGGCCCCATGGACTCCTATATATAGAAAGGAGGTTATGTAAATTGTATCATCCAAGAATTGTTCATTTATGTAATGTATTGGAGGTTTCCCCCTCGAAGTGGCTCATTTATAAGGCGTTGATATCTCTTTTCTTCTCTTTTTGGAGCTGGTTACACAACATTTGGTAGCAGAGCTTTCGATTCTAGGGTTTCGCTACTCCAAACAGTTCATCGTGGAATTTTTGCTATAACTTTTTTTTTAAGAAGTTTCAGAAGCTGACATTTTTAGGGTACGAAGCCAAAATCTTGAGGAAGATTGTCTAAAATTTTCAGAGCCTGGTTCACAATATTTTAGGAGATATGATCTGTGGAAGTTAGGTTTTTTTTCAGGCTCCTAAACAGGTCATCGTGGAATTTGCGCTATAAAAAATTTTCTACGAAGGCTCAGAATCTGAAATTCATATGGTGCGAAGCTGAAATCCTGATGATGATTGTCTAAAAATTTCAGAGTTTGTTTCACAATATTTTTCAGAGATATGATCTGTGGAAGTTAGGTATTTTTTCAGGCTCCTAAACAGGTCATCGTGGAATTTGCGCTATAACTTTTTTTCTATGAAGGTTCAAAATCTGAAATTCGTATGGTGTGAAGCTGAAATCCTGAGGAAATTCGTCAAAAAATTTCAGAGCTTTTTTCGCAACATTTTTTGAGATAGGATCTGTGGAAGGTAGTGCTTTTTCAGGCTCTTGAATTGCATCTCAAATAGGTGATCGTGGGAAAAGTTCAATAACTCTCTCTCTGGGCATCAGATTGGAGTGCCGTAAAAAGTGGTCAAAATTACACAGACTATAGTTTCTTGGCTATCAATTTCAGAGACAAAGAACGAAAAAGTGACACGTGGTAAGTCGTACAAGTTCGCTCTACTGAACCAGTCCATAATTAGGTCATTGTGGGAGATTGGATACAAATTTTTCTTGGAGAATCCAAATCAGGTCAGACCCATGGCATTCGAAAGAGAATTCAGAGGGCTACTTCAGTGCTCAATTTCAGATATTTAAGATCCGAAATCACAAATATAATACAATTTCAATATCGAGCTCCTCAAAGCAAGTAAAAGGTGTGTATTTTTTTTCTGAATTGCATAAGTCTTGTTTGAAGAATCAAGTTGAATTGATTGCAAGGTCCTATTGTAGAATAGATATCAATATTGGAGTCTAAAATGGCCCCTAAAAATAATTCAACACCCATTAAGCATTTAGAAGGCTCTACTATGACTCATGAAGACGAAGATTGGCAACATGACATATCAAAATTACAAGAGCAAGTGCAACAAATTTCGCTCTCGCAAAGAACAACAAAAAATGAAATGGAAGTTTTGAAGAAGGGTGTGGAAACTAAGATGGATGGTTTGAAGAAAGGCGTGGAAGCTAAGATGAATGGTTTGGAAGCTAAGATGGATGGCATGGAAGTGGGCATGGAAGCTAAGATGAATGACATGGAAGCTAAGATCGATGAAAAAATGAAAGACAACATGGAAAACATGAAGAAAGATCTAAAAGTAGACATCGAAGGTTTGGGAAAGTTGATACAAGAAATGTTTCCTAATGGTGAAAATATAGTAGAGGAAACTCATGATGAGAACAAAATAAATGTTAATCGTGATTTCATAAACTTTAATGTTGGCGGGAAGAACCACCATATTCCAAAAATGGATATGAGGAAGTTTGATGGAAAGGATCCTGTAACATGGATACTACAGATGGAGCAATATTTTGATCTCCATAATGTGCAAAACACACAAAGAGTACGCATTGCAACTTTACATTTAGAACAAAATACATTTGTATGGTATCGATGGCTTTGCTCCCGTAAAAAAATTGTCACTTGGTCAAATTTTATGGAGGAAATGATAGCACATTATGAGGATACAAAGAGAAACACCTTCTTTAGCCAATTCATAAATCTCAAACAAAAGGGCTTAGTGGGGGAGCACATTGAGGACTTCCAAAAATTGAATATAAGGGTAACTGATATTCCAGAGGAACACATGATTGATCTCTTCATAGGCACTTTAAAGGATAACATCCAACATGAAGTTCACATTTTGGAACCGGATTCATTGGAGAAGGCATTCAGGTTGGCAAGAAAAGTTGAATGTAAAATAATGGCGACAAGGAAGCCTACCACTCAATTCTATAAAGAAGGAAGTGTTGCTACGTCTATATTTCCACAACCTACAAGGTTGACACCACAAAAATTGGAAGAAAAAAGAGCAAAAGGCTTTGCTACAGTTGTGATAGAAAATACACTAAAGGTCATAAGTGTGCTGAGAAGAAATTATTTTACATAGATTGTGAAGAGGAAGAAGAAAATGAACAAGAAGAGGATATACACCAGGAACCAGCCCTAGAAGAGGAAAAAATGAATCCGACCATATCGTGTAATGCACTGGCAGGAATTACCACTCCTCAAACTCTCAAGATAGAAGGACATATCAAGAAGAAAAGGGTAATAGTGTTGATTGATTCAGGTAGCACCCATAATTTTATTCATTATAAGGTAGCCAAGGAATTAAATTGTTTCCTATACCCAGCACCAGAATTTCAAGTGATGGTTGCAAATGGAGGAACTATAAATTGCTCTGGAAAATGCCATAATATCAAGCTAACCATGCGGGAATATGTATTGACTAGTCCAATGCTTTCCATTCCTATGGGAGGTGCTGATGTTGTACTAGGAGTACAATGGTTACAATCTTTGGGGACGGTAGCTTTTAATTTTCAAGAACTTTCTTGAAATTTTTTTCAGAAGGAAAGGAAGTCGAATTACGGGGTATTGAAGGGAAGCCAGGAAGGATAATAAGCTCTAATGTCATGACAAAGCTTCTAAAGAAAGAACAACGAGGCGTAATTGCACAATTATGCTCACTAGAAGTTCAGACATCAAAATCATCTATTTCTGCAGATCTCCAACAAGTCTTGGACAATCATTCCAAGGTATTTGAAACTCCCAAAGGACTCCCACCTATTCGTGATCATAATCATGCTATTCATTTGATTCCGGGAAGTGTTCCTCCAAACATCAGGCCTTATAGATATCCTTACTTCCAAAAGAGCGAAATTGAACGTATGATTGCAGAAATGTTAGAGGCGGGTATAATTCAACCTAGTCAGAGTTCTTTCTCTGCTCCTGTAGTATTGGTACACAAGAAGGATGGATCATAGCAAATGTGTCCGGATTATAGGGAGCTCAATAAGCTCACCATTAAAGACAAATTTCCCATTCCTGTGATTGATGAATTATTGGATGAATTACATGGAGCAATTTATTTTACAAGTTGGATCTTCGTTCAGGATATCATCAAATTAGAATGAAGACTGAAGATATTCCAAAAACAACATTTCGAACTCATGAGGGTCATTATGAATTTTTGGTCATGCCTTTTGGCCTTACCAATGCACCTTCACATTTCAAGGGTTGATGAATTCCATTTTCAAACCCTTCCTTAGAAAATTTGTGCTAGTATTTTTTGATGATATACTAATCTATAGCGGGTCTTGGAAGGATCATGTTGAACATGTTGACAAGGTGCTCAAACTATTGCAGGAGAAACAATTATATGCAAAAAAATCCAAATGTTTCTTTGGAGTACAAGAGGTGGGATATCTGGGTCATATTGTATCTCACGAGGGTGTTAAAGTAGACCCTAACAAAATTAAAGCCATTAAGGAATGGAAAGTCCCCACAACCATAAAGAAGTTGCAAGGATTTCTCGGGTTAACAGGGTATTATCGCAAGTTTGTTAAGAATTATGGGAGAATAGCAGCACCTCTAACAACATTATTGAAGAAAGATGCATTTTCATGGACTCCTGAAGCAACTAAGACCTTTGAACGTCTTAAAGAGGCAATGTGCCTAGCACCGGTCTTAGCTACACCAGACTTCACAAAAACCTTTATTGTGGAATGTGATGCCTCAGGAAATGGAATTGGTGCAGTTTTAATGCAGGAAGGAAGACCCATTGTTTTTGAAAGTCGTCCAATCAAAGGAAAGTATTTACAGAAACCTATTTATGAGAAGGAAATGTTAGCAATACTGCATGCACTAAAGAAATGGTGAACTTACCTAATGGGAAGACACTTCAATGTAAAAACTGATCATGATAGTCCTAAACACTTTTTGGAACAAAGACTATCTTCAGAAGAGCAGCAAAAATGGGTCACAAAGATGTTGGGTTATGACTTTGAAATAATCTACAAAAAAGGAAAGCTTAATGTTGTTGCGGATGCACTCTCAAGAAAGAATGAAGAGGTGGAAGCATTTCTTTGTGCCATTTCTATTATCCAACCAGATTGGATAACCGAAGCAAGAGATGAATGGAAGAAGGAAAAATATGTATGGACACTCATTCAAAATTTGCAGCAAGATCCTAGTACATCTGATACATTTAGTTGGAAAAATGATTCCTTATGATACAAAGATCACTTATATCTTTGTAAGAATTCCCAACTAAAACAAAATATTCTTCTGGAATTGCACACTTCTCCTTTAGGAGGACACTCAGGATTTTTAAAAACTTACCACAGGGTGAAGAAAGAATTTTTTTGGGATGGCCTTAAATCTGATATTCAAAAGTTTGTGGCGGAATGTTTGGTTTTCCAGCAGAATAAAGTGGAAACAATTAAGACCCGAGACTTCTACAACCTTTATCCATTCCAAGTCAACGTTGGGAGGAGATTTCAATGGATTTTATCGCAGGTTTACCTAAGTCTGAAGGAAAGAGTGTCATCATGGTGGTAGTTGATAGACTTACCAAGTATGCACACTTTTGTGCATTATCTCATCCATTTAAAGCAAGTACAGTTGCTACTACATTTATGGATAGAATTCAAAAACTACATGGAAGCCCAAGGGTTATTGTGAGCAACAGAGATCCCATTTTTACTGGAAATTTTTGGACGGAGTTATTTTCTTGTTTGGGTACTCAATTAGCTCATAGCTCATCTTATCATCCTCAATCTGATGGTCAAACTGAGATCCTAAATAAATGTTTGGAAGGATATCTTCGTTGTTTTGTATCTGATAAACAAACACAATGGGTCAAGTGGTTACCTCTTGTTGAATGGTGGTATAACACTTCCTTCCATACTGCGGCAAAAATGACCCCATTTATGGCACTTTATGGATATCATCCACCATCCATCACATCATCTTTAAGGGAAAATTCGAAGGTTCAAGCAGTGGAAGATCACATCGAACATCAGCAAGAAGTTCTCCAACTCTTAAAGGATAACCTGAATTTGGCACAAAATCGAATGAAACAACAGGCAGATCAACATCGCAGCAAGAGAAGTTTTGATGTAAGAGATTGGGTATTTTTACGGCTACAACCATACAAACAAATGTCCCTCAAGCAAGCTAAGAAGGATAATAAATTATCACCAAAGTACTATGGTCCTTACAAGGTGTTGCAAAATATTGGTTCTATGGCATACAAATTGGAGCTTCTTGCTTCTTCATGAGTACATCCAATTTTCCATGTTTCATGCTTAAAGAAGGTTATAGGTGAAAATATTCCAGTTCAAACAATATTGCCAGAACTTGATGAGGAAGGAAAAATCATATTGGAACCTGAAGTGGTCATGGAAACAAGAACTCGACAGCTACGGAATCCATCAATTTCAGAGTATCTCATCAAGTGGAAGAACTTACCCACTGAAGATTCTACACGGGAGGATGAGAATTTTATACAGAAGCACCCGGAGCCACTCAAGCGTTGAGGACAACACTTTGTTGAAGGAGAGGGGCATGTTAGGTCCCTATATCACTAGTATAGTCCCTTATTATTGTTAGTGTAACCCCCTTATTGTTATTATTGAACCCTTGTAACCCCCATTTTGTTATTTTTGTGCCCTTAAATTATTATTGTTAGGTCGGCTAGGATTACATTGTGGCCCACTAGGATTATATTATGGCCCCATGGACTCCTATATATAGAAAGGAGGTTTTGTAAATTGTATCATCCAAGAATTGTTCATTTATGTAATGTATTGGAGGTTACCCCCTCGAAGTGGCTCATTTCTAAGGCGTTGATATCTCTTTTCTTCTCTTTTTGGAGCTGGTTACACAACAAATTTCTTCCCAAACCTTCCGTTCTTTCTGATTAAAGAATAAGGGCATTTCTGCTTCGCCAAATAGACTGGATGATATAAAATGGAGGGTTTGTGAATCTTTTGTGTGTGATGTACCAGACCTGAAGACAAGAGACCAGAGAATGAAAATTACCCATTGATTTTAACAAATTTACGAAAACAGAGAGAAGAAAAACACCAAATTTTATGAGAACACGCCACAACACACCAATTTCATTATAGGAATGAAAATATATATACATTCATCGACATTTAAATTCAACTAACTCCTAACTGTTTCTAGAAACTAAGTCTTAACTAGACTAATTTTTAACACTCCCTCTTACTCTTGAGGGCTATATTATTTTAATACCTAACTTCTGACATTGAAATTCAAAATTAACTTTCCCTAGCGGTTTGGTGAAGATATCCGCTAGTTGTTCCTTGGAATCACAAAATTTGAGAACAATATCACCATTCTTAACAAGTTCATGGATGAAGTAAAAATGAGTATCGATATGTTTTCTTTTTTGATGAAAGACATTGTTCTTCGACAAGGAAAGAGCAGAAGTGTTGTCATAAAAAAATGAAATAGGTTCATTTTCCATGTATCCGAAGTTACAGAGAAGTCTCTTCACCCACATTGCTTGACATGATGCTAAATTTTCTGCAACCAACTCGGCTTTTGTTGAAGATAACACAACTATGGGTTGCTTTTTGGATGACTAGGAAATCAAATTTCTGCCAAATAAAAAAGAATATCTAGAAGTGATTTTCTAATCATCAATACATCCAACATAATCACTGTCTGTAGAGATTGCATACCATAAACCATAAGTATTTTTACCTGCAATGTATCTTAATACCCTTTTTCTTTTTTTTCAATGACAATCTTTAGGAGATTCCATAAACCTGGAAATATTGCTAGCTGCAAAGTTTATATTAGGCATAGTATCAATTAGATACATTAGACTACCAACAAGTTTCTTATACAAATTTGAATTAACAATAGTACCCACATCATCTTTACTTAACTTTTTACCAAATTCAAAAGGAGTATCCACCAGTTTACACCTGACCATCTTATACTTTTTGAAAATGTCAGTAGCATACTTTTATTAACCAATAAATATAACATCATGTGTTTGTTTCACTTCAGTACCTAAGAAGCATCTCATTAATCCAAGATCTGTCATTTCAAATTCTTTTTCATTGCAGCTTTAAATTCATCTAACGACATGTTACCTATATAAATTATGTCATCAACAAAAGGACACAATATAAACATATTACATTGATGATCATTCTTGATATACAAAGTGGGTTTATGGTTTCTCATTCTGAAACCATTATTCAACAAGTAATGGTTTATTCGGCTGTACCAAGCTCTTGGAGCTTGCTTCAAGATATGCAATGATTGCTTAAACCTATACACCTTATTTTTTTTATTTTTTATTTCAAAACTAGGTGGTTGATCAACATACACTTCTTCATTCAAAACACCATTTAAAAAGTATACTTTACATCCATTTTCTAAATTGGACACTTGTTCTATGTTGCAATAGCTAATACAAATCGAACAGTATCAATTCTTGCTACAGGTGAAAATGTTTCACCATCATCTACGCCATGTTGTTGTGAGAAACCTTTTGCAACTAATCTTGCTTTGTGTTTATCAAATTCACCTCTCTCATTTAACTTAGTTTTAAAAACACATTTTACACCTATATAATGTTTATCATTAGGTAGATCAAGTAAATCCCAAGTTTGATTTCTTTCAATCACATTGATTTCATTATTCATTCCATATACCCATTCTTTTTCTTTTATAGCCTCTTCAAAACAAGTAGGTTGAAATAAGAGAAATGAAAATTTTACAATATCATCAACATCGCCTTGTCCATAAATATCACTTAATCTTCTCATTTCTGGATTATCAGAATCATACCCATTTAAAGATGATAAACTACAATTATTGCTTGATGAAGTACTACTAGTTTTGTCTTGAACCTGTAATATTGGAGTGCTTGTTGTACGTGCTTGATGTTCGTCTAACATAATAAAAGGATTAGGAAAAGTATTGTTCTCCATTTAATTCCAATATTTGTCTTCCATAAATTTCACATCTTGACTTACGAAAAACTTCTTAGTTATAGGATTAAACAATATGTATGCTTTATTTTGATCACTATACCCTATAAAAATATACTTTTCGCTTCTATCATCAAGATTCTTTCTTAATTTTTCTAGAATATGAGCGAAAGAAATACAACCAAATACTCAAAAGTATGAAGCAGTTACGTTTTCTCCATTCCATACTTCTTCAGGTACAATAATTTGAACACTGGAAGCTGGCGATCTATTCAAAATATATACCAAGCATGCAAGTTCTTTAATCCATAAATCTTTAGACAAATTTCATGTTTTGAGTAGACTTCGAGCCATATTCATAATTTTCTGATTATTTCATTCCGTGACTCTGTTTTGTTGTGGAGTATAACTCATTGTCGTATGTTTTTTAATACTATGTTGTTTACAAAAATCAATGATTTTGTTAGATTCACACTCACCTCATTTATTAGACCTTCGAACTCTAATAAAATTTCCACTTTGTTTTTTAGCCTTGGCTTTGAACTCCTTGAACTTGGAAAATGTTTGGGATTTGTATTTGATTAAATACACCAAAATTTTCCTACTAAAGCTATCAATAAATGGAAGAAAATAGAGTCTGCCAGCAATTGATTGTGCTTGCATTGGACCGAACAAATCTATATGCACTAACTCTAGTTGTTCTTTGGCTCTATAAGATACTAATGCAAAACTATCTCACTTATGTTTACGCATTATACAACTTGTACAAGAAGAGACATGGTCACACAAGCTAGGAAAAACTTTATCCATAAACTTTAATTCCAATAGGCTCATACTTTTGATAGGTAAATGACCATATTGCAAATTCCACAAGTCAGTGTCATTTGGTGTTGAAACATTATGAGCATAAAAACTCTCGCTTTTCATTTGTAATTTATAAAACATGTTCTTTGTCATAGGAATCTTTGCAAGAAGAGACTTATTTTGATCAGAAATCGTGCAAGTAGTGTTGTGAAAGCTAACATCATAACCATGTGCATCTAACTTTCCAACACTCAAAAAATTATGCTTGAAATTGGGTACATAATAAGCATCATAGATATTCTTCACAAAATTTTGTTTCGTTAAGAAATGCACAACACCCTTTCTTGAAGCTTTGACTTGACGATCATCACCCAAACCAATAGAGGAACTAAAAGATGTATCAAGATATGAAAACAAATCACTATGACCAGTCATATGATTACTACATCCGCTATCTACCAACCAAACATATTTATTAGGTACTTGTACAGTCACTTGGCATGCCAGAAATAAAGCATCTGATGTTTCACATTTAGTTTTTGTAACGTTGGCTTTGTTTTTACTTAGAACATACTGTAATTTTCGACGTTCAGACTTATAATGGCCATATTTTTGCAATAGTTACATTTAATTTTTTATTTATCTATCCACCTATAACCATGATCAGTTTGAGATTGCTCTAAATCTGTTTGAGTTACCTGTGATTTATCATCAGACTGAGACTGTCCTCTTCCTTTTCGTCTCCTGCCACGAAAACCTCAGCCTCTACCTCTCTCCATAGAGGCTTTAGATTTAAAATCATGTTCTAAAGTATTTACATCTAAATTAATTCTTGCTTCATGAGCTAACAAAGAACCATCTAATTCTTCCACATAAAATTTTGTTAATTCTCGCGACTCAAAAACAGTAACTATCATGTCAATTTTTTAGGAAAACATCTAAGAACCTTTTCAACAATTCTTTGATCTTCTAGTTCTTCACCATTCATCTGAAGCTAATTAACAACACCCATAACTTTAGTCATGAACTGATCAACTATTTCTGATTTAGTCATTTTAAGCGTTTCAAATTGTGTACTGAGAGTTTGTAATTTCACCATCTTTAATTTCTCATTACCTTGATAAGAAACTTTAAGTATATCCCATATTGATTTAGAATTCTTAACAACAGCGATTTTAGGAAAAATAGAGTCATCTAAGGAATTTAAAATGCAAGACTTCGCTCTACCTTATTTCTATAAGTTCATCAAATTGTTTTTTTTTAGCAGCACTCATTGTAGCAATTACATTTCCACCAGGTTCTGTGAACCCCAATTCTACAGTTTCCCAACAACCTAAACCTTGTAGGCATGCTTGCATTTCAAGACTCCAAAAATAATAATTCTTGCAACTAAATATAGGCGTAGGGATTGCAAACTGGCTTGTCAAAGCCATTTTTAAAGCAATCAAAAATCTGAAAACAACACTTTTTTTTTTAAACTTCAAAATAAATTCGTTTCAGTTTGCAGTCGCAGAGATTCCAACGAGTGGGGAATATCATAACGGAAATTCGGAAGAAAAAAAAGCACTCGGTATGTTTTCGCCTTTTTTTTCCTTACAAATAAGCTACCTTCAATCCAAACGGAAATTCTTTGATCAAGTATCAATGTGAAGTGCCCTCTTGATAAATCTGGTGGAGAAAGAACTCTGATGGCAGGCTCTCACAATTTGAGCGGCTAAAACAACAAACTCTTCAGTCAGATTAAAAAAATAGTGGCTTTCAGGACCGTGGTGTTCTTCGTCCCATGGAAGAAAGTAGGAATAAAGTCGTGTGCCAAAACGATCCGCTCCTTTGGCAGAAAACAGTTAAACAACATCTTCACGCACACAAAAAAAACTTCTCTCAGTTGGAAGCAAAAAACGCACGCAACAACAAACCGTTTGAAAGCAGCCTCTATTTCAAAGGTAGCCTCTCTCTAGTGGAAACAAGCAACCTCTAGTTCGAACGCAATGCAAAAAGCTGCTCCAACAATGCTTCTTCTCAGCAGCCACAAACAATTCTAACGTAGATAAAAACACCCAATTACTAAGAGCACAATCAGAAAACATAAACCCAAACTAGGGTTGTAGATCCACCAGCTCTGATACCATGACAAATTGATGAAAACAGAGAGAAGCAAAACACTCAATTTTATGAGAACACACCACAACACACTAATTTCATTATAGTGAAGAAAATCTATATACATTTATCAACAGTTAAATTCAACTAACTCCTAACACCAATTTCATTATAAGGAAGAATATATATATATATATATATATATATTTATCGATAGTTAAATTCAACTAACTCCTAACCATTTCTATAAACTAACTCTTAACTAGATTAATATTTAACAGATTTGAGTTTCAAAAGAACCATGATGCCTCCGCCCAAGCATAGTTACAAGTATAAATCTGGCCCCTTATACATAGTGAAAAAAAGCTAGGTCCACGGAACCCATGTTTTCGTAAGTTATTCCAAGTCAATATTTTCTCATGTACTGCAAGCCAACAAAAGCATCTTAGGTTGTAAGGGAGGTTCCATTTCCATAAGTGTGGAACCATTCAAGGAAATGAAATTCCTTCTCAACTCAAGGCATGCTTTTAAATTTCTTTGACCATCGAAAGACCCTTCTTAAGGCTACCTCACCATATCATTTGATCTTGATCCTCCCGGTTATATATAGACTAATGCAAGCATACCGTAGTTGAGATATATATATCTCCCATTCCTTAGCATAAACCTCTAATAGCCCGATATATGTAGCCTTGCTCCAATATTATTGATGGATGCTCTAAACACGAGGAAGAAAGATATGACCTAATAAGTAAATACCTTTTGTGTGGATGTAGCTGAAAATTTGTAGCAATAGTCAATGATTACCATTCATCCCCATTCATCCCCATGAAAAATCTAATGTGATTTTAATCCTTGAACCATCTCTAGCTTCCCATAAAATGAAACCCATCATACATTGTAAATTATGCATCATGCTTCTCCATATATATATATGAGACACATGATGTTTTCGTAGTCTTGAGGGTACATGTATTTATCTTTTATGATAAGAGACCATAGACCATTCCCGAACACCGCCCTCCAAATCTTTTTTATGATGAGTGCCTTATTAAATGATGAGGTATCGATAATCCCCCACCAACCTTCAGCAACATGGCCAGCTACATGAGACCATCTTACCAAATTTATTTTTCTATTTTGTTATGGACCAGCCCACAAGAAACAACCCACGATAGAATCAATCATGTGGATGATCTCCCTTGACAATTAAAAAAAAAATGCATCCAATATACCAACAAATTTTGAAGGATTGATTTCAGCATAACCATTTATATTTCTCCCATCGATAACCATCTTATGTTTCCAGTTGTCCAACATACGACTAATACATATGAAAAATGTGAAGTGAAGCTTAAAAGGATGAAAATGAAATAAAATGCATTGAAAATAAAACTCTGTTGTGACACAATATTGTCTCCATGTCGTGACAACGAAACCCATGGCATGCTGTGAGTTGCACAGATCCGTGACAATCAAAAGCAAACTGAAGGCCCTTGGCATTTGAAGGTCAGAGGAATGTTACACGAACGTGCATCCACCAGCAGTCATGGATTTGGATTGTAGCTGCAAATCTCGTAAGACTGGGTTGATGTAACAAAAGATGTTGCACTTGAATATTCAAAGAATAAAAAAAAAAAAAATAATAATAATAATAATAGGAAAGATTACGTTTACATAAATACCAAGATCGTATATGTTGTATATGCAGAGTCGATTTTCCATTACATGACACCCTCTCATCTTTTTCTGGAAGCGCAATGCTCAACAAGTCGCAACATTTATTTTGTTGAAATCAAATTTTTTTCACTCATTCATTTAAAAATCAAAATTCCTCTATACCGATTCCTACCACACCTGCTACGTAAATATTCTCCATTTGCACCTCCATCTTATTACAGTAGTTTCACCATTCAAAAAGTTAAATAGGTTGCCATTTTTCTTTTCGAGTAATGAGATTAAGTTGCAATTCAATAATATTTAGTTTTATATGTAAGATGATTAAACGTTAAAACTGATTTTAATGGAGGTGATTTTAACATTGTCTACATTAATTCCCGATTTCTTCGGTTAGATACAAACTTATCGTTTGATTTTTAAATAAATTAAATATCGTTTCTAATAAATTATGTTTTTATATATTAAATCAATCAAATTAATTAATTAAAAATTTTGAAAATTCCCAAAAATAGAGTGAGCATTTATCTCTCATAAATGATCAGAAATTAATTTAAATTCATTTTTTAAAATATCTAAGTATTATACATTTACAAAATAATATATTAATAATAATTTCATTTTAATAATAAAATTATTATTAATGAAATTATTATATTTAACTTAATTTTAATATTCAAATGTGGCCGACCTTTTGAATGGGGCAAGAAAAGGACATGTCGGACGAAAGCTATTTACAACATTGACTAATAAGCCACATTGACCGTCATGGTTTCTATGTGGAGCGTACTTTTAAGAAGATGAGCTCCGGAAGAGAGACCTTCGGTATTAGGTAGGATATGTTGTTTGTCATACAAAAAAATATTTTCACATCGATGGCTAAACCTGAGACGGTTTTTTATTCCTGTCAATGAATACTAAAGAATCGCTAACCCCATTTATTTTTAAAATGTTTAATGTTTTTAACTAATACATGGCATGCTTCATTGTTTTGCATATACGTGTTGGCTTTAATGTTACAAGGAGTATCTCATGCAAGATGTGTTTCAATGACAAGAGATAAGATACGTAGATTAATTTTTATTGGTTTAATATCTTTTTATAAAATTCTGATTTAAAATACAAATTGATTGAAGATATAATTAAAAATAATATAAATTTGTGAAGAGTTTCTTATATCTCAATTGCATTTATTTTATTTTATTTTGTTTTTCCTTTATACATTTTATATGGATTTGTAATGTAAACATAAGAATTCATCATTTTTATTGTAGATATTCAGGAGTAGATTATTTTTTTTTTTAATGACTCGCTAAATTGGTAACACGCTGGCTCTTAAACTCGTGTGACACAGGGTCAATCCATGACAAATGCCACTATAACTTCCAGGTCCAACCACACCATCCCCAACACAACACACAAGTAAGTCAAAGTTTCAACATGTGCCCTGCATAGCACCACAAACAACTTAGCAATACGTTCGCTAGCCAATGGGCCACGCCCTTGGTTTTAGGGCCCTGAGTTGGCACCAAGGCCAACAAGTGCCCATGATGGGTCATGCTCACTTGGAGAGTCAAAAAATTGAAGTTGGGAGGAGTTGGGGGTAGCACGAGCCCAAGTCGCAAATGGGCTATGGGTGTGCGTCGTGGACGCTCTATAGCAAAGGCTACCCACACAAATTGGGCAAAGAGCATGCATGCATGGTATAACAGTCTATAGCCACAGGGGATGCGAAAATGTAGCGGGTAAGGGACACGACCGGCAGTGGCAAGCGAGTGGCGCATAGGGCAGTGAGTGGATGTGATGTGTAACATAAAGAAGCAAATGGTGGGGCATTACGTAGGCGACAAGGTAAGGTGAAGTGCGAGAAAGAGACGTGCCCGCTTTGCAAGGGCCACTCGTACACCTTTAGGCAAGTTGACCCATGGGGCGCCCCCATAGGCAAGGGCACTGATGAAAATGAGAGGCCAACTCAAGCATGGGAAAGATTTTTCGACCCACATAATTAACTTTGGTGGAACCTGTATAAGTAATATTAGAGGGCATTCAACCAAGGGGAGAGAAGTTCGACTAAGTATATCGCAAAACAAGTTGAATTGTGATATCGCACAAAACTAAGAATTTTGCAACAAGGCAAGAGGACACAGTAAATAGGGTGCATGCAAGGTGGGGCTCGCCTAACGAGCCAACACAATTGGGTAGAACTATTGGTCTTGTCTTGGGCATATATTTTACGAGTTTCTGGGCAGGTCAACGTGTAGGAAGAATTGGGAAGAAAGCACAGGAAGGATTGCACGAGTTGGTTGAACGTGCAGGATAACTTGGGAAAAATGCACAAGCATGATTGCACCACTTGGGCCAAACATGCAGGAAGACGTAGGAAGAATGCAGGAAAGTTTGCACAACTTGAACATATCGGGTGGACAAGTTTGCTGGCCTAGGCCAGGAAACTGCCACGACATGTGTACATTGTAAAATTGTTGCTGTATTGTATTTGTAACAATTAATAAAAGATACAGGTGAAATTTTTTGTGGACTTTCTCCCCCCATTATCAAATATATTATTGTCATAATTTTGATATTGCATTGTTGTATTGTTGCACTGTTATATTTTTTTCTCTATCGCACTGTTACAAAGTAATTGTAAAAGAAGTAAATGAATTTCCGTTGCACATTGAATAATTGAAGAAGGAAGATTTGAAAAAAAAATTGACTAAGTCTTTAAAGCAGGCATAGTTCAGGTAAGGATGATTTTAAATGTGAAATTACGATAGTGCTGCACAACACCCATTGTGGACTTGAGTCTCCACATCGTGGGGCTATGAAGAGTGGTATTAGAGCCTACTTTCTGAAGGTGGGCACTTAAAAGAAGTTGAAGAAAGTGGCACGATGGGCACTACCACTGGAAGATTTGATCAGAATATTGAAGAACTTGAATGAAGAATTATAAATGGGAAAAAGGAGTTTTTTACAATGAAGGAGGCCCTTTGGGCATTAGCTATAGAAAGGATAACTGACTTGAACATGACTGAACTCTTCCACATTATGGAAAGAGTGAAGTATTTATACAAAGAAATGGAGGAATTGAAAAAGGAGCAGGATGAAGTAGGAAGACCTCTTCATCGCAAAAAGCAAGTAGGCAATTTTGGAGAAAAATTAGTCGAACAGATTGTATGATCCAAGTGGATATTGGTGACCACCCACCTATTCCACTTGGACCCCCACCATTGTTTCTTTCAATTTCTTCTATTCCTTAATTGTATCACAGTTTACTATTTCTGGTAGTTTTTTTGGGTCTTGAAATTCTGAAGCGGTTTCGAGGCCCTAAAGGATGCTTTTGGGGAAAACTAGGACCAACATGGATCATCAATTGATTTTGTTCACACAAAAGTTGTATTCCTCGGATAGATATTTCTAACGAGGAATTGTGCATGTCAAACAAGGATTGTATGCCAAAGTTACGTCCCGGGTAGTTGATGTACCAATTTAACCTAACGAGGCCCATAGTTTTGGCACTTCATATCCAAGGGTTAGGTTTTTGGATGTTTAGGGTTTTCCATTGTTTCTCAATAATAAAAAAGTGCTTGAGGCTCATTGTAACACATTTCAGAGGCATGTAGCATCCACATCTCTTCTTAGAGATAAGCTACCATCGCCTGAGCTAGTTTATTTCAATTATGTCTCTAAACTTATATCAGTTATTTGGTATTAATGGAATGAAGAATATTTTCAGCTACATCTTTGTGTTTATGTTTATTTCTATATTTTATTATGTTCCTGAATAAATCTGGATCAATGGTATCAGAGTGGTCTTCTCTTTCTCGATATTTCTTTGCATGTCCCCAACGATATTGGGATATAAGGAGTTAGGGCTTGGTATAGTTGAACCTTTGCAAGATCAGCCTCGCAAACCCTGATAGCCTCCCATGGTGGAGGAAAAGAAATACAAGGGAGCAGTAGATCGTATCAAAATATTGCTTGAGGAGGCCCTTAAGAAACAAACTAACGAAATGATGGATAAATTTTATTGGCTCCTTCGACAACTATCCACTGGAAACACATCTTCATCCAGAAGCCACTCTAGAGGCACCACTCCTTTTAAGGTATCAGTTAAATTCAATGTCCCCATATTTGATGACCAAATAGATGCAGCTCCATAGATAGATGGTTGCATCTATTAGAAGGATATTTTCTGGTTCATGAATTTTCGAATCGAGAAAATATTACTTTTCCACTCCTTAAAGCCTCCCCCCATGTCAAGGACTGGTAGGAAACCTATTGTGAGAATGAAGACAAGGGGGAATCCTCCCTGTTCTAATCAACACCCACTTGGAATTATTTTTGAGATTCCATCAAGGAACAATACTATCTCTGAGGGATCTATGAGGAAAAGTACATACAATGGATTACATTGTGGTAGCTAATGGATAAATATGTGCATGAGTTGATGAATATGTTCCATACCCTTTGCTTAAATTTGGGTCTCAAATATTCGAAGAAAAATTTGGTGCTTAAGTACCGAAGTTGTCTGCGCAGATGCATCGAGGAGGAAATGGAATTCCTCGACATCTCCTCGCTTCGTGCATCATACTAGTATGCTACCAATATTGAGTGGAAATTCAAATAGACGAAGCGAGACTTTGGATCTGTGAATCAAAAGCAAGGGAAAGGCACTGCCAAATCGTAGAGAAAAGGACAAGGCCAAGGTGTGATGGCCCAGTACAACCCGTCGAAGCCGAAAGCAAAGAACAACACCACAAAGCCAAAGAAGGACATGGAAAAGTGGTGCGAGTTCCACAAGAGCTCCACTTATAACACAAGTGAGTGTCCGGTCAAGCTGTCACTAGTGGCTGAGTTGAAGGCTTCCGAATCAGATGCATGTTTCGACTCTGAGTTAGAACCCATTAAGGGGAATAACAAAGGGAATCATATTATCGATGTAGAGCCTAGTGCCACCACTTCCACCACCAAGATTTAGAAGGAAGAACCAGAATATCCAGAGGAGGTGGAGCGCCTCTTCTATTCTCAAACATTGGTGAAGGGTTATCTGCTGTAGTTCATTGTCAACAGTGGGAGCCAAAATAACCTAATTTCAGTAGAGGTTGTGAAGTGGTTGGGACTTCTAATCACAACACACCCACAACTAAAACCCATTGGTTGGCTTCACCAAGGATGGGATATGCACGTCAGCCAATAGTGTCGTCTTCCCTACAACATCAAGTCCTTCACGAATGAGGTATTATGTGATGTTACATCCCTTGAAATTTTGGCCACTCGACGAAATTTTACTTTTTCTTGAATCTCACCCTCGCGATATTATTGTTGCTTTGGATAATAATTTGTATAGCATATCTAAGGTAGCACCTCCTATCACCATCTCTTTGATCACTGCGAATCAATGCAATAAGCTCATTTCCTAAACTGGAAAACGTTTTTTCCGTATGATATTCCATCATGGAAAGAAGAATATTGTGGCCATGACCTCTAGACAAGGCTCCTCTGCATGGAAAAACATATATGAAAGGTCGTGGAGGAGTACAGGGACATATTTTCCTCCCCTGCAGGGGTGCCTATGCAATGCCAAGTCAAGCACTCCATCAATCTGTCCCCAGGTGCACCACTTCCCAATCGACCAATCTATCGACCCTTAGTTCTAGAGAACGATGAAATAAAGAGGCACATTCAGGAGTTGCCACAAAAAGGTCAAATCCAATAAAGTTCATTGCCCTGTGGGAGCCTCATCTTGTTGGTGCAGAAGAAGGATGGGACTTGGAGACTCTCTATTAACTATCAAGTGATGAACAAGATCACTATAGAGAATACATATTCGATCCCATCAATTGATAACCTTATGGAACAACTCAAGGGGGCCAAATTTTTCTGCAAGATTGATTTGAAGTCGAGGTATCACCAAGTACCAATCAAACTCTCTGATGTGTGGAAGACTACCTTCAAATCAAAGGAGGGAATTTTTTAATGGTTGGTAATGCCTTTCAGGTTGATGAATTCTCCCACAACCTTCATGAGGCTTATGGATGACATCTTGAAACCATTCACTAAGTCATTCATGGTGGTGTATTTTGATGAAATCCTAATATTCAGTGATAGTTTGTAAGAGCACCTCCACCACATTCAATAGGTCCTCCAAACAGTTTCACAACGCAAGTTGTGTGCCAATTTGGAGAAATTCACTTTTGGCATGACCCAGGTTCAATATCTGGGGTAAATTATTGATGAGTAGGGGGTGCATGTGGACCCAACCAAGATTTGGGTCATTCAGGATTGGCCAGCCCCAACCACTCTTACATAGCTTCACAACTTTCTGAGTCTTTCCAATTTCTACCGCGGGTTCATGTTGAGCTTCTCTCATGTCAATTGGCCTTTGATTCAAGTCACCAAGGGAGGAGCGAAAGAAAAAATACTTTTTTCTAGATGTCAACAAAAGGTGTTCACAGAGTTGAAGCATTTCCTTTGGTGTGCACCTGTGCTCAAATTACTAGACTTGCAGCAACGATTTGAGATTGAGACAGATGCCTCTAACTATGCTATTGAGGTAGTACTTACTCAGCAGGGGCATCTAGTGGCATATAAAAGTGAGACACTTTCATACAATTCGAAAGTATATCACCTATGACAAAGAGATGTATTCCATTGTGTAGGGTTTCCAAAAATGTAAGAATTACATTTTGGGGAAGGAAACAATCATCCACACAAATCACCAAACCCTGCAATTCATATAGACACAAGCGAAGTTGCAGAACGATCACCATAAAAAATGGTCCACATACCTGCAACAATTCCATTTCAACATCAAGTACAAGAAGGGAAACAATAATAATTTTGCATACCACCTCAATCAACCATCGATTGTGGCATTAACCATTGTGCTCGACTCTTCTAGGCACAAGACTTTGGGTTGGTAACATCTCTACAAAAGTGATCCAGAATTCGAAAACACATACCTGATGCTCGTGGAGGGTAACCAAATTCCATATTTTCACCTCCACGATGCACTATTATGCCACCCAGGACACCTCCATTTTCCTTCAAGCGCGCTTGCCAAGGTGATTTGGGAAGCACACTACAGTAAGGTCATTGGACATTTCGGGGTCGATAAAACATTAGCAGTACTGTAGAAGTGTTTACATTAGACAAACCTTGGACATGATGTCAAGAAGTACATTATATCTTGCACTACCTGCATCATTTCCAAACCGAACATCAAGAAGAATGGCCTATATTCTCTGCTTCCTACCCCTAGTCGACAATGGGAATCCATATCCATGGATTACATGTAAGGACTTCCTTCTACCAAGCATGGCAATGACTATGTTTTTGTGGTCATTGAGAGATTCTCTAAGATGGCCATTATGGCAGCCTGTAAAAAGGATATCACATCAAAAGCCACTACTAGACTCTTCTTTGAGCGAGTGAGGGTAAACTTTGGGATCCCATAGTCCATTATCTTAGATTGGGACAACAGGTTCCTCAGTACATTTTGGTCAAGTCTCTAGTTGATGCTGGACACCAAGCTCACTAAATCCACAACTTTCCACCCCCAAAGTGATGACCAAAAAAAGGTCATTAAAGGATGATCATACACATTATGTGCATCTACAACTCGCAGAAGACACACATGGGATCAAAGCCTCCCCTATGTCTAGCACAACTATATTAGGGCTCTCCACATCTCAACTGGTCACAACCCATTTCAGGTGGGCTTGGGATTCCAACCACTATGTCTCATTGATGTGGCCATACCATTTGCAGCTACTTAGGCATATTTGGCTCATGTCTAGTCCAAATATGACAAGGAAAAAAACTTCATTGAGTGCATTAAACACATTCTCCAACAAGTCCATGACATATTAGACAGAGCCAATGCTAAGTACAAGTAGCGACATGATAAATATATTGTGCCACAAACGTTCTAGGTGGGAAACTAAGTTTCACAACATTTGTAGAAGGAGCTCCTTGCTACGCCCCACTGCAAGCTTCACCAGCTTTGATATGGGCCATATACCATCACCAAGGTTGTAGGGGATAATTCCTTCGAGCTCAGTATTCAACCATTCCTTGGTATGCACCTAGTGTTCAATGTCGATCGCCTTTTTCCCTACTTTTCACCATTGTGGGAAACATCTGAAATTGCAAAACAAATCACACCAACAGAGTTAAAACCAGACTACATGGAACATGGCATAGATGATCATATTATAGACATACAGATCAAGAACACCCGCCAAAATAGGATCCATATATACCAAGCTGTGAAAGCTGGCCAACTCCTGCACCAAGGCAAGTGGCTCACCAGGGATCAAGTTTAGCAAAAGTTTCCTCATCTCATGGAGGAACTCACTGCAATGGGGACCATTGATTCCTAAGGGGGAGGACTGATCCAGGTGGATATTGGTGGCCACCCACCTATTATACTTTGATCCCCACCATTTTTTCTTTCATTTTTTTTAGTTTCCTTAATTGTAGTAAAATTTACTATTTTTGGTAGTTTTTTTCGAGTCTTGAACATACAGACCCATTTTGAGGCCCTAAACGACGTTTTTGATCCAGATTTATGAAGGAACACAACATAATATGTATATAACCATAAATAAAAATATGCAGCGGAAATAACTCTTCATTTCATTAACATCAAAGAACTAAAATTTGCTTACAGACATAATGGAAATAAACTAGCTAGGGTGTTGGTAGCTTATCTCTGAGAAGAGATGTGGTGGCTACAGGCCTCTGAACTGAGTTACAATGAGGCTCGAGGGCCTATTTATTATTTAGAAACAATGGAAAACCCTAAACTTCCAAAAACCTAACCCTAGGAGATGAAGCACCAAAACTATGGGCCCTGTTTGGGTAAATTGGTGTTTCAACTTCCCAGGGACATAACTTTGGCATACTATCTCCATTTGACGCACATGATACATCGTTAGAAAGATCTATTCGAGGTATAAAACTGTTGCCATGAATATAAATTCCAAAATGGAATCATATTAGCTGAAGGAACAATGCCAAAAAAACGTCATTTAGGGCCTCAAAACGGCTCCGAAAGTTTAGAAGTAAAAAAAAATGCTAAAAATAGTAAGTTCTGCCGAAACTGAAAAATAAAAGAGGAAATGGTGGGGACCCAAGTGGAATAGGTGGGTGGCCACCAATATCAACCTGGATTATTCCTCCCCCCTTAGGAAGCAATGGTCCCCATTGCGTTGAGTTCCTCCATGAGATGAGGAAACTTCTACTGAACTTGGTCCCTGCCGAACCACTTGTCTTGGTGCAGGAGTTGGCCAGCTTTGACAACCCGATACATTTGGATCTTCTGTTGGAAATTGTTCTTGATTTTCATGTCCATGATATAATCTGTGGTGGCCTGTTCCATGCAGTCTGGGTTTAACTCTTTTGGTGTGAGTTCTTCTGCAATGTTAGAGGTGTCCAGTAGAGGTGGGAAGTAGGGACGAAGGCGGTCTACATTGAATACTAGGTGAAAACCAAGGAATGGTGGAATACTAAGCTGGAAGGAATTATTCCCTACAGCTTTGGTTATGGTGTACGGCCCATATCGGAGCGGGTGAAGCTTGCGATGTGGTCCAGTGAGGCACTCCTTCTGCAAATGTAGCCACACCTTTTCGCCCACCTAGAAGTTATGTGGCACCCGATGTTGATCATGTCGTTGCTTGTACTTAACATTGGCTTTGTCCAATATGTCATGAAACTATTGGAAGATGTGCTAAATGCGCTTGATGAAGTTGTCCACTTTGCCAGCTTTAGACTAGACATGAGCCGAATCGGCCTGAGTAGCCGCAAATGGCATGGCTATGTCAATGGGACATAGTTGCTGGAATCCCAAGACCACCTAAAAGGGGATGTGGCCGGTTGAGCTGTGGAGAGCTCGATTATAACTATGTTGTACATAGGGGAGGCTCTCATCCCATGTGCGTGGATGCTTTGAATTGTACATGCGCAGAATGTGTACAGTCATCCTGTTGACGACCTCTATCTGGTGATCAGTTTGGGGATGAAAAGCTGTGGACTTGGTGAGCTTGGTGTCCAAAATTGACTAGAGGCTGGACCAAAATGTGTTGAGGAGCTTGTTGTCGCAATCTGATATGATAGACTGTGGGATCCCAAAGTGCACCCACACTCGTTCAAAGAAGAGTTTAGTAGTGGCTTCTACTGTGATAGTCTTCTTACAGGTCGGCATAATGGCCATCTTCGAGAATCTGTCGACGACCACGAAAACACAGTCATTTCCATGCTTAGTAGAAGGAAGGCCTGACATGTAATCCATGGAGATGGATTCCCAAGGTCCACTAGGGGTAGGTAGCCGAGTATAGAACCCTTGCTTCTTGATGATTGGTTTGGCAATGGTGCAAGCAGTGCAGGATCTGATGTACTTCCCAACATCTTGTTGAAGGTTTGGCCAACAGAAATACTTCTGCAGTACTACCACTATTTTCTTAACCCCAAAATGTCGAGCGACTCTACTGTAGTGTGCTTTCCATATCATCTTAGCACGCTCGCTTGAAGGAACACAAAGGTGTCCCAGGTGACAGAGCAGTGCACCTTAGAGGTGAAAATTTGGAACTTGCATGCCCCCAAGAGTGCCTTGTGTGTGTGGCTAAATTCTAGGTCGCTCTTGTAGAGAAGTGTCCAATCAGAAGTCTCGTGCCCACAAGAGTTGAGAATGGTGGTTATGGCCATGATCAATGGTCGACTGAGGCATTTTGCAACATTATTGGTGCTACCCTTCTTGTACTTTATTTTCAAATGAAATTGTTGCAGATATGTGGATCACTTCTGATGACGATCATTCTGCAACTTCCCTTATGTCTGTATGAACTAGGGATCAGTGGTCTATGTGGATGATTGTCTCCTTCCCAAAAATGTAATGCTTCCACTGTCGACAAGCCTGCATAATAGAATACATTTCTTTTTCATAAGTGGGATACTTTTGAAATGTGTCAGACAATGTGTCACTGTGATATGCCACTGGATGCCCCCATTGAGTAAGAACTACCCCAATAGCATAGTCAGAGGCATTTGTCTCGATCTCAAATGGTTGTTGCAAGTCTGGTAATGTGAGCACTGGGGAAGAACAAAGGCAATGTTTCAATTCTACGAACGCCTTCTATTGAGATTGTGACCAAAAGAATTTTTCTTTCGCTCCTCCCTTGGTGACTTGACTCAAGGTCAAAGTGATATGAGAAAATCCCAACACAAACCTGCGGTAGAAATTAGCAAGACCCAGAAAGCTGTGAAGCTCTGTTAGGGTGGTTGGGGTTGGCCAATCCCGAATGAATTGGATCTTGGCTGGATCCACATTCACCCCCCTTTCATCAATAATGTATCCTAGATACTGAACTTGGGTCATGCCAAAAGTGCACTTCTCCAAATTGGCATACAACTTGTGTTATTGTAGTGTTTGGAGGACTTCTTGGATGTGGTGGAGGTGTTCTTCCCAAGTCTGGCTAAAGATCAGAATGTCATCCAGGTACACCACTACAAATGAGTTGGTGAATGGATGCAAGATGTCATCCATCAAACTCATGAAGGTTGCAGGAGCATTCGTCAACCCGAAAGGCATGACGAGCCATTCGAAAAGGCCCTTCTTGGCTTTGAAGGTAGTCTTCCACACATCAGAGGGCTAGATTGGTACCTGGTGATACCCAGACTTCAAGTCGATCTTGCTGAAATATTTTTCCCCTTTGATTTGGTCCAGAATGTCATCAATCCATGGGATCGAGTAACTATTCCGGTCAGTGATCTTTTTCAACGACTGATAGTCAATACAGAGTCTCCAAGTCTCATCCTTCTTCTGTACATGATTGGGCTCCCACAAGGCGATTAAATTGGTCAGATGTGACCTTTCTGTAGAAGCTCCTGAATTTGCCTCTTGATTTCGTCATTGTCCGGAACAGAGCGCCTATAGATCAGTTCATTGGGTAGTGGTGCACCTGGGGTCAGGTCAATGGGGTGCTTGACCTGACAGTACAGAGGCACCCCTATGGGTGAGGTGAAGATGTCCACGTTCTCCTCCACAACCTTGTCCATTTGTTGCTGTTGTGCAGAGGAGCCATGTCTAGATGTCGTGGCCACAGTCTTCTTCTTTCCCTAGGGGTGGATCATCAGGAAAAAAAAATTCCTGGTTTGCGAAATGATCTTACTACATTGTTTTTCAGTAACCAAAGAGATAGTTGGAGGTGGTGGTACCTCTGGTATCCTGTACAAATTATTTCCCAAAGTAACAATAACAGCGCGAGGCCGGGACTCATACACAATATGTTGCTTCCACAACTATGGTTGGCCTAATAATACATCAAAAACACCAATAGGAGCAATGTCACACAATACCTAATCCGTGAAGGACTTGATGGTATAGGGAAGGCGACACTGCTGGCTGACGCAAAGATCTCGTCCTTGGTGAAGCCACCCAATGGTTTATGGTTGTGGGTGCACTGTGGTTGGCAAGCCCAACTGCTTCACAACATCTACTAAAAAGAGGTTCTTTTGGCTCCCATTGTCGACAATTAACTATAGCGGGGAACCCTTTACCCACATCTAGGAGTGGAAGAGACGTTCTGCCTCCTCCGGATCTTCTGGTTCCTCCTTCTGGATCTTTGTAGTGGCAATAGTGGCATTGGGCTCCACATCAATAATATGCTTCCCTTTTTCATTCCCCTTGTTAGGTTTTTATTCAGAGTCAGAGCATGTATCTGATTCAGAAGCCCTCATCTCGACCACTAGCAACTGCTTGGCCAACACTCACTTGTATTGTGAGTGGAGCTCTTATGGAACTCACACCACTTTCCCATGTCCTTCTTTGGCTTTGCAGTGTTGTTATTTTCTTGTGGCTTTGGAAGGTTGTCTTGGGATTCCATGCCTTGGCTTTGTCCTTTATTATGCGGTATGGGGGCACCTTTCCCTTATTTTTGATTCGCAAATCCAAAGTCTCACTTCTTCTGTTTGAATTTCTGCTCAATCTTGGCAGCATACCGGTATGCCCTACCAAGCGAGGAGATGTTGAGGAACTCCATTTCCTCCTAAATGTATCTATGTAGACAACTGCGATACTTTAGCACCAAATTTTTCTCTGAATCATTGATACCCAACTTTCTGCGTAGGGTATGGAACAGATTCGTCAGCTCATGCACATTTTGATCCCTTTGTTGCCGTAGCATGGTCCATTATATGTACTTGTCCTCATAGCTCCCCACGGGATAGTTTTGTTTCTTGAATGCATCTCGAAAAGAATTCCAAGTGGGTACAGCTAAGAACAGAGAGGGTTCTGTCTTGTCCTCTTTTTCACAGTAGGTTTCCCACCAGTCCTTGACATGGGGGGTGGCTTTGAGGAGTGCAAAAATAATCTTCTCGCGGTTGGAAAAGTCATGAACCAAGAAATATCCTTCTAATAGATTCAACCATATATCCACAACATTTGCATCTATTTGACCCTCAAATATGGGAATGTCAAATTTTACTTATACCTTAAAGGGATTCGCACCTCCAGAGTGGCTGCTAAATGCAGATTCACAGCCAGTGGGAAGTCATTGAAGAATCTCGGAAAAGTTATCCATCATCGCATTCCTTTGTTTCTCGAGGGCCTCCTCGAGCAATATTTTGATAGGATCTCCTGCTCCCTCATATTTATTTTCGTCCCCCATGGGCGTTTTTCAGGGTTTGTGAGGCTGATCTTACAAAGGTTCCACCAAATCGAGCCCTAAATTCTTATACCCCGACCTCGTTGGGGACATGCAAAGAAGGATCGAGAAAAAGAAGACCACTCTGATACCACTGATCTAGATTTATGCAGGAATGCAATAGAATACGCATATAACCATAAATACAAATATGCAGTGGAAATAACACTTCATTTCATTAATATCAAAGAACTGAAATTTGCTTATAGACAAGATGGAAATAAACTAGCTAAGGCGCTGGTAACTTATCTCTGAGAAGAGATGTGGCGGCTACAAGCCTCTAAACTAAGTTAAAATGAGGCTCAAGGGCCTATTTATTATTTAGAAACAATGGAAAACCCTAAACGTCTAAAAATATAACCCTAGGAGATGAAGCGCCAAAACTATGGGCCCTGTTTGGGTAAATTGGTGTTTCAACTTCCCGGGGATGTAACTTTGGCATACTTTCTCTGTTTGATGCACATGATACATCATTAGAAAGATATATCTGAGGAATACAACTATTTTCATGAATAAAAATGCTAAAACAAAATCATATTCACCAAAGGAATTATTCCCAAAAACTGTCGTTTAGGACCTCTAAACGGCTCCGGAAGTTTAGGACCCAAAAAACTGCTAAAAGTAGTAAGTTGTGCCAAAACTGAAAAAATAAAAGAGACAATGGTGGGGACACGAGTGGAATAGGCGGGTGGCCAACAATATCCACTTGGATCAATTTTTTTAGGAAAATCAGGACAAACATAGGTGTTTGAATGATGTTGGTCACTCAAAACTTGTATTCCTCGAATATGTATTTCTAACGAGGTATTGTGCATGTCGAATGAATATCGTATGCGAAAGTTACATCACAGGTAGTTGATGTACCAATTTACCCAAACGAGGCCCATATTTTTGGTGCTTCATCTCCTAGGTTATGTTTTTGGATGTTTAGGGTTTTGCATTGTTTCTCAATAATAAAAAGGCCCTTAAACCTCATTGTAACACAGTTCAGAGGCATGTAGAATCCACATCTCTTGTCATAGATAAGCTACCATCACCTGAGCTAGTTTATTTCCATTTTGTCTGTAAGCTTATTTCAGTTATTTGGTATTAATGAATTGAAGTATATTTTCTAATGCATCTCTGTGTTTATGTTTATTTTTGTATTTTATTATGTTCCTGCATAAATCCAAATCCTTGTAGCTATTGACAATGCTAAAGAAGAACATGTTTCAATGGTCAAGTGCGACGTAAGTGTTGTGAGCGTGAAAAAAAAAAGAGGGAGAGTTTGGCCGGATGATGCCTACCTTTGCTAAACCATATTTTGGCATGTCACAGTTGTTGGAGGAAGCAGTGCACTAGGGGTACGAGTACGATCGATATATAATTGTTGCGATATTTCCAAAAAAAGAGGAAGGACTTGGCAAGATGAAACTTGCCAAAGTTGGGCTAGATTCATACATATCACAACCTTGTAAGAGAGATGAAGCTTTTGATGAGAGTCCTATAATGGCTCACTTTATGCCGAATAAGAGGAACATGTGATGGATGAATTTCACTTGGAAGGTTGACGTATGTTTTCATTTAGTTATGTGATTGATGATTTTCATTGTTGCAAGACTTATCTGGAAAGTATGCAACCTTAGAGAAAAAGGTGAAAATATCTAAGATAAGGGTGGCACATGATGAACCTACATGATGGTCGAGTCATGCTTAGATGAGTGGATATTTGGCTAGGTTCTCCACATGAGTCTTAGAAAGAACGAAGTAAGGCCATGCCGAAGTTAATGGGAGTTGAAACACATGGGAGGAAATGTTCATTACATTTTCCTTGGAGCCAAGAGGAAATCTTGATGAACCTTTAGTGGGGGAGATAGTGATGAAGGGTAGGGTGACCAAGGGCACTAACATAAAAAAAGACAAGGGTGCAATGACTAAAATTGCATTGGGTCTGCTGAAGTGGACGAGTTGGGCAACTGAAGTCATGTGCATTGAGTTAATAAAAGGGCATGGCAGACTTAGTGTATGGGAATTAAGCAAGGACACTTGAGAGGATGTCGCATATGGCCATCAAGACAAAGTGCCAAGTGAGAATGTTTGCAGGATTGAATTTCTGATGCTACATGTGGATTTTTTGTGGGTAGACTGATGGGTGTCCTGGGTGCATTCGATCAACAAGGCCATGGTATTTTTTTAAGGAAGACATGGGAAAACAATGAGAGAATTCATTCAACCAAGAGGGAAAATTCAACTTGCAATGGCACTTGTGATCGCAAAAAGTGTGCCTACCTGAAGTGTTGTATGAAGATGGTTCATGGGAGCTTATGACGACTTGAAAAGAGTTGCAGTCGATGAACAATTCATATGATGGTGGTCTTCGAGTATCTGGTTTGTTGAGGAGTTGAGGTCAACGTTAGAATTGACTTTGATGCAGTATGGGACACATACATTGGGCATAATATGGGATGTGTCTGTGACAAGTGACTTGATAGATGCAATAGAGTAAATATACCTTGGAGTTGGATCATGACTATAGCGATGGAGGTGCCTTTGGTGGGAGCACTTAGGCATGGGTTGAGTTGATGAGACTTATCTATTTTTGATACACATGGAGGTTGTTGGTCTATGACCATGGGAAGCACATGGATGAGATGATGATGAAAGTGAATAAATGGCCCTTTGACAACATGGATGTGTAGGATATTGCGGATAAGATGGATTTTTCTTAATGGACCTAGATAGGGCACATTAAGTGTTAGTTGAAGGATTGACAGGAATAGTTCTTGATCGATGTTGAAGATGTGACAGAATGGTGGAGAAAAAACCGATGATGGCATGAGGAAGTGCATTCTCATCAATTGAATGAAATGGTTGGATTAGCTATCGAACTAGTTCGAGTCATGCGCTCCAAAAATGTGCTGAGATGTGTTGGAGTTGAGTTGGAGTATAGAACCAGTAGTTCACATGATGATGTTATCTAGTGAATTGGCACGATATGAGTTGTGACTAAGCATGCAGTTGAGTTAGTGGAACCAACTTTCCATGTGATGATAAGTATGGAGGATTGCGACGAGTTTTCGTTGATGACCGTGAGATTGAGGAGTCTTACCCACATGGAGAAATGAGCCTTGATGGAGGATTGTGTGATGAAGGCAACGAGTTCATGTAGAAGGGACAATTGACGTTGGAAATGGCAGCACTTTGTGACATTTGGTCTTGGTGATGGAGTTTGCTGAGATGGTCTTATTGAGGGAAGCAACCATTTTTAAGCTAAGGAAAACATTAAGGCCTCGATTTAGCACCAATTCCAATGAGCATTCATGATGGGTTGTGCTCACTCACAGAGTCAAAAAACTGAAGTTGGGATGAGTTGGGGGTAGTTCATCACTAATTTGCACATGGGAGATGGGTGTGGGGCACAGACGCTCTATATTTAAGGCTGCCCACATAACTTGGGAGGAAAACGTGCATGCACAGTATAACAAACTATGTCCATGGGTGCTCCCACACCATAAGGTGCCCGAGCGATGCAATGATATAGAGTGTAAGGGGCATGAGGGGTGGTGGAAAATGAGGGGAGAACAAGGGAGAGAGAAGATGTGACGTGCTGGTTGAAATTATTGAGACTATGACTAGAAGAAGGAGAGCTACAAAAGTACCATATTCACCCAAAGTTCCACTCATAGCTTCACTTGAAGAACCTCAATTTTTGTCTCAAGAATATTAGATTGAAGAGGTACAAATTGCATAAGAAGCTGAGTTGATTGAAGAGGTAGAAGCATCAGAAGTTGAACTTGAATCTATAGCCATTATGTCAGGTTTTGGAGAGACTCAAGGACATTCATAAGAGGATGATGTTAATAGAGACTTCAATGACATAAAGATCATGGTTAAAATTATTTTTGATGCATTTATTGATGGGATGGAAGGAGAAGGTTCTAAGCCTCCACATGGAGAAGGAAATTCAGATGATAAGAAGGATGAAGAGAAGAGTTCAAATGGTAGTGGAGGAAATCCACATCAATCTCCACCTTCATCATCATCCTCTTCATCTTCATCAACATCATCTTCCACTTCCACCACAAAAACCACCCACACTCACTCAAAAGCCACAAAATGAAATACACGCTTATTCAAACTTGATGTCAAATTTGAACTTCGAATGTATAATGGCGATATAAATGTAGAGAGGCCGGACAATTGGATACGTCAATTGGAGGTGTATTATACGATTCAAAACCTTCATGAAGATGGCATAAAGATTCAATTGGATTCTTTGAGGATGGAAGGATCTGCACTTGTTTGGTCAGAAGCAAGGACATAAGAAGAGATTAAAAACTATGGTAAGATCTCTATGTCTTGGTAAAGTTTTATTATTGCCATTAAAAGGAAATTCTATCCATTAAATTACATGAAAAAGGAAATTATGGATTGGAAAAATTTTAGATAGTTAAAAGGGAAAAGAGTGCAGGATTATACTGATGAGTTTAGGAGAAGAGCTCTTATTTTGGGTATTAATTTATATTCTCAAGAAAATTTGTTAAAGTATGTTGGGGGTTTGCACAGTTATCTTAGGCACACTATGTTCATGTTTAATCCCACAAAAATAGATGAAGTTTGTGTTCAAGACACACACTTAGAAGCAAGAGGGAAATGAAACATAGATGAGAAAAGTGAAAGTGGGGGTAAAGGAAAGGGAAAGTTTTATGGAAGAGGAAAAATAAATAGCCCTGTAAAAAGAGAGAAGGAAAAATTCACATGCAAAAATTGTTCAAACATTGGCCATGATGAAGACCACTATTGGCAACTTCATCCATAGTTGAAGCCAAACTAACTGAAAGCAAAAGAAAAGGGTAAATTTATTGCTATATTTGAACATGAATTAGGGTCAGATTCGGGAGATGAGACAAATATTACAACCATGGGTTTGAAAGGTAAACATATTGCAAGCACTAGTTATTCAAATTGTTCAAATGTTACTTATGATGAAGATACAAGAATATAAATTTTCCATATTAGAGTTGTCTCTAAACATATCAATATTGATACACTTTTTGATAGTGGGTCACAAGCTAACTTTATTTCTGAAGATTTGGTTAAGAAGCTAGACCTTGAAACTATTAGGCATCCAAGACCATATCCTTTGGGTTCGATATGCAAGAATGAAAACTTGCAGGTTACAAGGAAATGCTTACTAAGATTTGCCATTAACTCAAACGTTCTTGATGAAGTTGATTTTGATGTGGTGTCGCTTGAGATATCAGGTATTGTATTGGAAAGTCCTTATCTGTATGATAGGAAAGCAATATCTAATCACCATGAGAATAAGTATCACTTGTTTAAATATTGTACTGAGTGCATAGTTAGAGCACATAAAAAGAAGACAAGTTTGTCTCATATACATGCAAGAGAAATGAAGAGGAGAGTGAATGCAAGTCATAATTTGACATTGTTGATGATCAAACAAAATGAATTTTTGAATAAAACTTCTGAAAAAGATGCTTATGCTTGTAATGATATGTTTCAGGATTCTAAGAGTTTGCCTTTGAAAGGAGGTGAACAAGATGTAAAACATTTGCAGCAGTCAACATTAGTGTTGAGAAATGTTGGAAACAAGATGTCGATGCAAGAGAGTGAAAATTTCAAAGATAAAACAACAAAGAAGCTTGGAAAAGAAGGCATGGGTTCCACAAATGCTATTTTTTTTCTTTTCAAAAGGTTCATGGAAATGGTGAAGATACTTGGTCAAGATTAGATGGAAGTACAAAGCGAGATCAGCTAAGAATCGTCATGGTGGCAGTGTGCAAGGTGAGACAATTTTTAATTTCCTTTGATTAATGACCAAGGTAGGAACAAGATGGTTTCTGCAAGAATATCTTGATGTTATGAAAATTCAGAAAAATTGTAGCATGGCGGTGTTAATGATAGCAAGAGAAGGTCACAAGAATTAAGGAAAAAGTTAAGTTTTCGTGAAAAGCTCCAATTGATGAAATTGGGAAATTTTAGTGGTTAGAGACTGGAAGGGTGAGGGAACAGTCCCCTCACCCATATGTTCAGTAACCAGAGAGATTTTGGGGTCCAAAAGGCTTCTAGTGGGGAGGAATGATCAAAGGCTCAGTATGTAGCTCAAAAATGAAAGTGCTCAGAATTGATTGGAAACTAAACAATAGCGACCGACATATCACCACGAATCCAAAGCACCTCATTTCATCGAAAACTGACTTCGGATGAAGAATTTATAGCCTGTTGATTGTCGTTCAGAAGAAGCAAATTTAAAAAAAAAAATTCAGAATAGTGACAGCTTGATGACATGGCAGCCCAGTCAGCATGCAAGGAATATTATTGAGTTTTTTCTGAGTGGAACTATGACAAGTGACACAACTGGATTCACCAGTTTGGTTTGAAAGTGAAAAATTTTTAAGGATCTACTCCTAAGGTTGAATTCTATTTTTTCTTATGTGGGAAGGTAACCCAAATAGGGATCTCCATGTGTCCCCTTTGGCGGACCCTCTCTAGATCCAAGGTTCTAATTTCATATATGTGCTATGGTTGAATTTAACTGTTGTTATGGGAGGTTGGATTAATATTTATGTGGTGGCATATATATGTTATTAAACCTAATCCTAAATTTCATTATATGGTGGATAGAAAAAAAATATTATGATATAGTCAAATGACTATATAAATATTTAAGTTTGAGTAATGTTTATATCGGGGCGTATATAGTGGCATATATATTTGTATACGTTTTGAATTAAATCAAATACAAAGTCTTGGTATATTCAAATTTTCGTTGGAAAAATATGGAGGGGCGAACGTTGGGTCGAACCTGTGACCTCCCCCCCATAACCAAGAGCTTTACCACTGGACCATCATCATAGATCTTAACTTTAAATGTCGCGGACTTTTATTTAAATTATTTGGTTCGACCAACAAAGTTTTGGAGGGGGCAGCCCCATCCCATAAGACCAACCGCCAGAACCGTGGCAGAGGGCTCCGACTAATTGTGTGCTTAGAGTGATAATCCTCATTAAAACATGCTTATATTTTAACTAATACTACATTTAAATAGTTGCTGATTTAGAGGGCACCATAGAATTTAGCGGGAACCACCATTTTGTCAGGGTTATCTGGAGTCCTCTCCAGATTTAGAGGAGGAATCTAGGGAAAAATTTAATGAACCATATCTTGAGCGATTTTTGACTAATTTTCCCTTAGATAGAGTCATTCCTAGGAGATTAAAATGATATGAACACATTGGAATAGGTTTCGTAGGCAGAGGAGAAATTATATAGATGTTTTAGGCACTTTGAAGAAAATTTAAGCCTAGGGCCACCACGATGGAAGGCCATGCCTAAATCAACTAAAGGCCAAATTGAGTGAATGATTAGTAATTTTTTATAGATTTAGACATTATGAACTCATTAGAGTATGTTTTAGGAGCATTTTATGCATGTAAACAACAATTTTTGCACTATTGAGCTAATATAGAGGCCTAAGCCATGTAAGCTGGACCAAGGAGATGTAGCCCAGGAGGGTTGAACTCCTTCATCAAAACTCTACATTGATGGATCAATTGTGATGGTTTACTATTATTTATGTTGCTGCTTTTTATCATTTTAAATTCATACATTATGCTCTTGAATTCAATTATAAAAAATCTGTTAAATTACATGTTTGACACACATAAGAAACAAGGAAACATGTACATCAAGCATAAGATCATCAAATAAATTTTAAATCTGAAAATCATATTAGCACAACAAAAATAATATTCATAATTAGATCAAATATGTGCAAATAACCCATGAAAAACATTGGAAAGAAATAGAAAGGATACTCAATATATCCAAGGTACAATTAGTTAGGGATACATTACACTTCAGGGGGGGCTCTTTCATTGGTTGGTTTCACTAATTCATATTGGGATAGAAACCTTTATGGTAAAAATTCTACTCTAGCTTATGTTTTTAGCCTTCTTTGCACACAATTTAGTTGGGATTTTAAAAAGAAGCAATTTATTTCTCTTCCTTCAATATAATCAAATTTCTAAGAAAAAATTAATCCAAATGAATAAGTGTTTTCGATTTGTTAGATCATTTAAAGTTTTGATTCTAGTAAAATCAACTTACCACTATATGTTGTGATAATCAGAGAGCCATAAATCTCACAAAAAACTCATTTTAACATCTGTGAAACAAAAAAATTGATCTACAAATTCACTTCATTAGAAAGCTCATTCATGATTGATTTATTGAAGTGTTTTTTTCCCTATAGATAATAAAGTTGCGGAAATTTTCACAAAGTCTCTTAGAGAAGAAAAATTTTCTAAACTTCAACCTATGTTAAGGTTTAGGAAGTTGTCATTGTGGGCAGATATACTATAGTGTCTCCTTCCTTATCTTATTGTTTCACCTTTGTAAATCCTTCAATCATGTCCTATGTTTCTCTTAAGAGGGGATGTTAGGATATTTAAACACCTAGGAGTTTTTTTAATTTCAACCTAATCCAATGTGCATATTTTGTAAAAGAGTGTTTCTTAGTTTATTTCTTTACTATGCATCAAGTTCATTGTAATATAATGGCCATGATATTGTCTAGGCATAGAGTGATCCAACGACTCATCTTCTCCTTAATAGTAACAACTATTGGTTCATGCCTAACACTTTACGTGACGATGATCTCTCTTTAAATATCCTGAAGGGTCATGGCCGATGATCAATTTTAGTAACTCTAACATATTTTAGTTCCTTTTGCATTAAAATTTACTCAAGTGGCCACATTAACAAGGGCCACTAAATTTTTTTCTATTAGAGGGCTTTAACCACATAAAAAATTTAGCATTGTGATTTTTTATTTGGTTGTGTGAGTGGTTTCTTAAAGTGTTTGTCCTGCATGGAATACCATGTTTACCCAAACACTTATGTGAAATTTATCAATATTGTTTGTAGTTAATAACCATTGAAATTCATAGTTCTCTCATCCCAAAGTATTGATAATGTACCATAGAATGTCTCTTTTATTTTACTTGAAATTCAATAACATTTAGTGATGAATATATAATAATATGTAAAACTTAGTGAGGTCATAAATGGTATAAAGTGTTATTGAACTAGTCTATCGTTTTCTATACTAGTCCATATTCTTGAAAAAGTGGGCTTTATAAATAACCACTTCCACCCTGATGCAAATTACGAATGAGAAATTTGCAAAAAACTTTCCTTCTTTAATGATATTATCTTTCAAACATTCCAAGGCCATGTTGGTTGTGAGACTATATTTTTCTTTTAAGATAATGCTTCCTTAAGAAAGCTAGATACATGACCACCTCTCAGCTTGCTTCATCTTATTCCATGAAAAACATGAAAGTAAGTATGGAGAGTTAAGGAGAATTATTTGAGGAATGAAAAGGGAAAAATGGGGGTTACAAAAATGTAAGGAAGTGGAACTTTGTGGGATGTGGTGTGTTAATCATATAAATTATGTTCCAAATTATAAAAAGTTTCATGAAAATTTTAAGTATAAAATTGATGTGCAATATGGGAATGCAATGGTTGGTAAATGCATAATATATTACATGGAATTATCTACATTTGAAATTTTATTTTTTTCAAACTGTTGGACTATTGTGGAAACATTTTATGCAAACATAATTTATGTAGATAATTTCTAGATGCTTGGTTTTTTCAATTTTGAAAGGATTTAGAGATACTAAGGGGTAATACATAGAATTAATATTGAATTAAAAGAAGAAGAAGAAGAAAAATACAACCATAATGGTGTGCATTTATTGATCGAGAAGAATTGATCCATGGTGACCCACAAGGTGAGGTACTTGGTTAAATTACTCCTACTCTAGTAGCCATTGTAATTTTTTTCCCACTTCATTTGGTTCTAGAAATTTTTTTCTATACAACCCAATATTTCATAACGGGGAGTTCGATAGTAAATGTAAGTTGTGCATCACTTCCCTCTTAGGTGGTAGCACTTTAGATGCCTAGATAAATCAAATTTCTAAGTGGAAAAACTCATCTAATTGATATTTCTTATTTCTAATAGATCCCTATGGGGATCTCTTTACTACTAAAAATTCATCTCCTAATTAATTCTCTCTTAAGAAAAGAAATACTTTTTTTTACTAGGAATGGTCAAATTTTTGGCTTAGTTAGCACTAAATCGGGAGATCATTAATTTATCTTTGTGTGTGTTGATGATGGAATACTTCCCATCATTCATCATCTAGTATTCGTTTTCTCTCCATATGAAAATTGCATTCCTCATACACATGTAGTGGATTACAAACACTATATCACAAATGTCAAGGGGTACAATGTATACCACCACATCATCAATAAATTTGAACTAATAATTTTTACCATCCTTGATATTTTCACCCTTATTTACCCATGCCAATGGGTATAAGCTATGCTCATCATGCACCTCAAAGCCAAGCATGCTAACCAAATCATTTTTTATGAGGTTCGTATGTGAGTTGAAGCCGAATAGAGTATCCACCTTATCCTTCTCAGCTTAGTCATTAATGTGAGAATAATCTAGAAATAGATTTAGTTTTGGTTTGTTGAACGAGGGTGTAATTAGGAATTGGTTGCACATATTCAGGTTTGTTTCCCCGTTTTCAGGAAGATTAGGTGAGTGAGTTTCCTATATAAGTGTGATGTAATTGAGCAAATGAATTATTGAGTTGAGTGAGCTTGTCTCACGTTTCTGTGCGTTTCTGGCTTAATCACCCCCTTGTGATGACTCACTGCTGCTTATTTGAAGAATCGATGTCCCACTAAGCAATTAGTTTTTCAAACTCCTTTTGAGGTTCTTCATGGTTATAAACCTGATGTGAGTCATTTCAAAGTCTTTGGATGTACTGCTTTTGCTCATATTCCTAAGGCTAACAGAAGAAAACTTGATGCCAAGTCAATCAAGTGTGTTTTCATTGGGTATTGTGCGGATCAGAAAGCCTATAAATTGTTTGATCCAAGTTCCCATAAAATATTTGTAAGTCGTGATGTGTTGTTTCATGAGTAGGCTGATAAAAGTAATACAAAGAATGATGCATGGCATATATCTAATGATGCACATATCAAGCTTGATACTTTGATTAAGCAGGAACAGGAACAGGTACAGGTACAGGTACAGGATCAGGATGATAGCAGCAGTATGAGCACATCTAGCAGCAGTGAGTCATCACAAGGGGGTGATTCACCTCAAAGCCGACGAATCATGGATGGAACACCCACAGGCATTGAAGCACCAAGAAGGTCGTCCCGACAGACTCAGCTTCCTGCAAGGTATAGAGACTATGCCTTAATGTCTAACATAATGAATGTTGAAGAACCAATTGACTATGAGCAGGCTAAACAACATGAACCATGGATTAATGCTATGAATGATGAGTATGCTTCTCTTATGAAAAATCAAACATGGGAATTAGTGGAACTTCCTGAAAATAAAGTTCCAATTGGAAGCAAATGGTTGTACAAATCGAAATTTAAAGCAGATGGTACAATTGATAAATTTAAGGCAAGATTAGTAGCAAAAGGATATGCTCAAAAGGAGGGAATTGATTATGAAGACACTTTTGCACCAGTAGCTACGTTGAATACAATTAGATTACTGATTGCCTTAGCCACAAAACATAATTGGAATATACATCAATTGGATGTCAAATCTGCTTTTCTAAATGGTGATTTAAAGGAAGAAGTTTATTTGGTTCAACCTGAAGGGTTTGTCAAACAGGGACAGGAGCATCTAGTCTGCAGGTTAAGAAAGGCGTTATATGGTTTGAAACAGCGGCCGAGATCATGGTATGTAAAGATTGATACCTTCTTTCTTCAGAATGGATTTGTGAAAAGCAAAAATGATCCTAACTTGTATGTTAAGAAAGATGAAAAAGGAAATGTTGCTTTAATATCTTTGTATGTGGATGATCTCATTATCACAGGCAGTGCTCACAAGTTAATTGAAGAAATTAAAGTTCAGTTGTCACAGGAATTTGAAATGAAAGATTTGGGTGAATTGCATTAATGTTTAGGAATTGAGGTATGGAGAGAGCCTGGTAAAACTTTGATCACTCAAAGCAAATATACAAAGGAGATTCTTAAAAAGTTCAATATGACAGATTGCAAAGCTATGTCAACTCCCTTAGAACAGAATGCAAAGTTGTACAAAGAAGATGGATCGAAAGAGGCAGATGGAACATTATATCGTCAGTTAGTGGGAAGTTTGAACTATCTCACCACTACCAGACCAGACATTGCATATTCAGTCAGTATCCTTAGTCAATTCATGGCTAAGCCTTCAGGAAATCACTGGAATGCCGCAAAGAAAGTTCTCCGATACTTAAAGGGAACAGTGAATTTAGGTATTATGTATACTGATGAATCTGATGTTGCACTGACAGGTTTTTTTGATTCAGATTGGGCAGGAAATCCAGATGACAGACGATCTACCTCTGGCTATGCATTTCATATTGGATCAGGGGTCGTATCTTGGAGTAGTAAGAAACAGCCAACTGTTTCTTTATCATCAACAGAATCAGAGTACAAAGCTTTGACCAATGCCACCTGTGAAGCTATTTGGTTGCGAAGAATTCTTGCAGATCTTGAAGAGGCGCAAAGTGGTTCAACATGTATCAATTGTGATAATCAGAGTGCTATCAAATTAGCACATAATCCAATTTACCATGCTAGAACAAAACACGTTGAGTTACAGTACCACTTTGTACGTGAGAAAATTGTGTCGAATGAAATTGAATTAATATTTTGTAATACCAAGGATAATATGGCTGATATATTTACTAAGCCCCTTGGTAAAATTAAATTGGAAGTTTTTAGAAGTCAGTTAGGCATTGTAGAAAATCCATTTCTCCATTAAGGGAGGATGTGAGAATAATCTAGAAATAGATTTAGTTTTGGTTTGTTGAACGAGAGTGTGCATTTAGAAATCAGTTCCATCTATTCAGGTTTGTTTCCTCTTCTTCAGGAAGATTAGGTGAGTGAGTTTCCTATATAAGTGTGATGTAATTGAGCAAGTGAATTCATTGAGTTGTGTGAGCTTTGTCTCACGTTTCTGCCTGTGCCTTTGTTGTAATTATTAATGTTAGTTTATTCATCTCTTTCTCTTCCTTGTGGTGACTACTTTGATTCACCTCATTTTGGAATATATTGTAGACAATATTCTCATCTGAAATTAGATGCTCTCTATAAGGTTACCTAAATCTATGCTTTGCATGTTTCTCTTTTTGATTCCTTATTTTTTTCGGATTCATCTCTAGATGTAGCTACTAATGCTAATATTTGGTTTCAGTATTGATATTACAACGGTCACAGTGATTTCTTAGATATTTTCACAATATATAATTTCTATTGTTCTCTTGTCTTTACTTTTCCTCTTTATCTTCCCCATTCTAGAGTAATGTTGATGGCCTTTCATTTTAGACCCATTTGGTTTTCATTTATTATGGCCTAAATTCTCCAAGTATTATGCTTGCACAAAAGCCTCATATGTGGTCATAAGTTTGATGAGCAATATTTTTTTTCATATATGACTATGTAGACCCCTCATACACCCAACATAGTCATACTTTTTCCAATTCCTGTAGAATTTTCCCTTGCCTCTACTTGAAGTGGTGCCAATGGATCTACTATTCCTCGACATACCCAACAGGTATAACTAGGACTTGATGAGAATTTTAGATATCTCCTTCTTAGTAACTAGTTGATCACCCTCCAACCTAAGTGTCTCTATGTGGCTTTCAAACTAGGTTAGTGCATGGGATTCTATATTTAGTAAAGAAAATGAAATACTATGCTCTTCAACTACGTTATGGACACTGAAAAACACTTTTGTCTATTGCAACCAATTATTCAACCTAACAACTTTAATATGAACTTGGTAGAGATTTATGTCTACATTTTCTTCCAATTTTAATAGAGGTAATGAAGGAGTGATGTCATTAAAAATTCATTTCTTTTTCTTCATTTCCTTTTTTGAATCCTTTCTTAGGCCTTCCCTACCTCTTAATTTCGTGTTCAATCTATCTTCTAATTTAGAGCAACCAACCTCTATGAAGGGTTTAATATCTATCACTGGAACTATAGTGAGGAGGGCCAATGTCTTGTTCTTCTAGCTTCTCAAATATTTCTTTTACTACATCCTAGAGGGTTTATATGGTACTACTCATCTCACATAGATAGGGTTTTATTGCTTCCTTCTTAATACAATTCTTATACCTTACAACTTAAAACCCCAAAGAAAACTTCTCAACGCCAATGTGATTTATAAACCAATATTCCACTAGAATAGTTCATCAAAATAGATCTTGTAATATTCCAAAATATTTTATTATGTAAATGATTTCTTTAAATCTAAAATTTGTTATTACAATATTAATGCAGAAATTTATGGAAGTAGCTAAAATTAAAAAAAGAATCAATAACAAATGAACACACTATGGACATAAATGACCATATGGGAGAAAACCCAACTAGAAGGTGAGGCCTATGTTGTACTTTATTTTTCAAAGCATGAAATATGGACATAAATGACCATATGGGAGAAAACCCAACTAGAAGGTGAGGCTTATGTTGTAGTTTATTTTTCAAAGCATGAAATACAAGTACAAAGTAGGGACAGTCAATACTAGTTTTTCTTTGATGTAGTACCTTGAGTGGTCGGTACATTATTTTCTACCACCTTTCTCATGCTCTATAATCTAACTCCTAGATGATTTTCTAAACTATGGAACACATGTAATGATAAAGACCTAGAACAACTAGTCTTCCTAGCAACACATTATTTAAGGATAAGGTTTGGAGTTTTTGCATGCCGTAGTCGCCAATGACCTTTTAGAGTCTTCTCGGATGCCCAAACTTGTGTATCCCAACATGTGTGACTAATAGGGGCTGAACTGGAATTCATTTGTTATCATGATGGTAAGTAGGGAAAGTCAACATGTGGGAGGAATACTTTTAATGTTCTAATCCAATTGAGGTGTTTTTTAAACATTAGAAATCAATGGTTATTTTAAAATATTATCAAAATGTTGAGAGCTATGCTTGTAAAATTTTGACCAAAAAAATTCATTTGAAAGATCAAATTGATTCTAAAAGCCACTCCAAATTTCCAAATTTCAACTCACCCCAAAAAGCAAATTCATCCAATTTTTCTACCCCAAAAATATGAAATTAACTAAAAATGTATATAATAAAAACAATTATAAATCAACAATAAATAATTAAATGTAATACATCTTAAAAGAGAAATAACATCATTAAATGTGGTACACCTATTTTATATTTTTATATAAAAAAATATGATTTTTTATTTTTTATTAATAAAAAATATTAACAATAAAACAATAACTTTCTTATTTTGTATTATTAAACTATTTCATAATATAATATGAATATATTTTAATGATTGATAAGATATATTTATTTAATATCTTTAAGTAAATTTTAATAATTAAATCTCTATTCTCACCCCAGAAAAAGTACCTTTTTCAAGGTCAAAGGATCACGACCACTATGATATTTTATTTAATTACAATTTCAAAAAAAATATTATTTATTTATTATAAACTTAAAATTAAATTATTATTATGATTAAAATTAAATAAGTAACGCCGATCATTTAAGGTACAAACACTATTGATAAGACGTGATGCAGTCATTGGTTTGAATGAGGAAAAATCCGGAAATGAAAGTAAAAGCGAAATTTGGCCAAGAATGCTCATACGTTACGCTACGCTACGTCTCTGTGTTTCATCACAACATCGGGATTAACTTTTTCTTCTAAAAACCCCGTGGATTCTTGAGAACCTTTATGGTCCACATAAATAAAATACTCTTTCGTGTATTGATGAAATTGGTCATTTAAATTTCTAGTTGATCTTAAATATTATTTTAATATTTTTATTAACACAATTATATTTATAAATGTGGTTAACTTATTTTGTAAATATAATTATATATATTTCATAAATAAATTATAATAATAAATATGGAAAATGATGAAATTTAAATAGGTTTCAATTTATAATGTTATTTAAGAAAAAACAATAAATAGTAAGATTAAAACAAAAGTGGAGCTATCATATATTTAAGAATTATTAGTAGTTATTGAGGGACTTCATTTAAGCATCAAAGTCACTTAGGGCCACACTAGTCTTTTAGCTAACTAGATTTTTAGCATGTTTCCTGGTCCAGCTTTTTAGCTAACTAGATTTGCTGGTCTTTTCCCTAATATAAATACAACTGTCAAGTAACCTTGTTGAGAAGGCCCATCTGAACAAGTTGTGCTAGTTTCTAGTTGTTGCTTCACTAATAACATACTTTTTATTAAATAGATAATGGTTTGGATTTTGTGAAAGATGAAACCCCCTCGTTTATATATATAACTGCGCGAGTATCTGGTGGTATATTCGTTCCACAGCACGTCGTCTCTCTGATACAAAAGGCTTTTTGATTATAAAGCAGGAAGAGCCGTGAGCCAGTAAATTCTCTATTTTCAATGTACTCTAGTCAGCATTCAATGCGCAAGCCATTTTAATCGGTTTAATTATATCAACTTACAAATTATTTCAAGAGAGTGCAAATCATATGGATTTGGATTGTAGCTGCAAATCTCATAAGGACTGGGTTGATGTAACAAATGATGTCGCACTTAAATAATCAAAGAATAATAATAATAAAAATTAATTTGGAAAAATGAGGTCTACATAAATACCAAGATCTAGGTCTGTGACAACGGTATATGGTGTATAAGCCGAGTCGATTTTCCATTCGAGGACACCGCCTCCTGGTTTTCTGGAAGGGCAGTGCTCAACATATCGCGTACACTAGCCACAGTAGATATGGATCCATCCCTTACTCACAAATATGTTATTTCCCCAAAAATATGATGTTGCAAAACATAGATCTTCATTGCATGTTATTTATTTTATTCTATTTTCACTCAAAACCACTCATCTATTATTATATTTATTAAATATAGAAATATGTTTCCAGGAGGCTCTCCAAATGTAAAATTGAGACATAGGATCAAAAGATAATGTTTGAATAAATGTAATATGTTCAACTAAGTTATATAGACAATCACCGTAATAACATAAACAAATATAGAAGAATTACAATATGCTGGCCATGTCTTTGAAGTTTGAAGGCGTGTTAGTGCTTTCGGAACATGCAGCTGCACCAAAATAGATGATGCATTCTCAAACTTTTTTCCTTTTCATAATTGGCGCAATCTTGTCTGTGGATATATGTGTATTTCACACTACGTCTCTCCAATTCGAATTTTAACAGTTGGATGACAAGTATCAACAGCTCTTATAATTGCGATCGACCGATGAGTTATGGACATGAACCTCCCCGACTGGGAGACCTGTAGTTCTGACAAGGAGAGGGGTGTGACGGAGTCACGGGACCCCTAAGGGATTCGAACCATCCATTCACCATCTTAATATTATTATTAGTTTCCATTTCATCTCGCTGAAATATGAATTTCAAATGCAGTGGCCTACAACCTGAACTTTCGGTAACCATGGTGACCAGCATAAGCATGGCAATCAATATTACGAGTCGTGCATATGCTATTCTCAATTCCATATCGCTTCAACCTATGCAATTCTTCTCTTCTCAGCCGCGCAATAAGTAATTCAGTCCAACAATATCAATATCAGTATCAGAAGAAGATGAATAATAATTATATGAGTAGTATATTTATATATGAGGGAAGCGAACAGAAAAAACGCTGAATCGACATTATAATCTGGTCGTTGGAAATTCGTTCGACATGTTCAATGTAATGAACCGGACGCCTAAATTGAATCCTGATAACTTTTACCATAAGTCTTCTGCACATCGCAACCTCTAAACCGCCCTCTCAAGTCAGATATTGACTTTGAAATTATGTAATTAACTTTCGTATTCAAATCTTTGACTAGGTTTTGTGGCTCGACATTATCGACTCTTCAGCCCTGTCACCAATTCCCAGTGTTGAATGACGTAAAAGAAAGGGTTTCCTTCATTACATTTATTAAAAAAGACGGGCTGTTTCCTAAACTAAATTGATTCACAAATAAAGCTGTCGCGTTTTTTTCTGTGTTGATTGTGAAGGTAAAATGTCTATCTGATAAAGCAGCATTTTAACGACCTACAATTGTTGACGTTTAACCTTTGACGCCTTCAAACTTTGTAACTTTCAAAAACAGTAACCCTTTGGGCCAGACCTCAACCTGCCGCAACTCAGACCACATGGTCTATAGGCTGGTAAGCACCTTCGTGTATTTTTTTTTTTTAAATGCTCCACTTCTGTAACTGTATTTTCTATCTTTCATCGGAATTAAATCCATATAAATCAAATGAATATAAAATCGAAATTCAATATTACGGTAGTCTCACCATTCAAATAGGTTGACATTTTTTTTTTTGAGTAATGAGATTAATTTGCAATTCAATAATATTTAGTTTTATATGTAAGATGATTAAACGTTAAAAACTGATTTTAATGGAGGTGATTTTAACATTATCCACACTGAGTTCCCGATTTCTTCGGTTAGATACAAATTTATCGTTTGATTTTTAAATAAGATTAAATATCGTTTCTAATAAATTATGTTTTTATATATAAAATCAATGAAGTTAATTAATTAAAAATTTTGAAAATTCCAAAAAATAGAGTGATCATTTATCTCTCATAAATTAATTTAAATCCATTTTTTTAATATATCTAGGTATTATACATTTACAAATAATATATTAATGATAATTTAATTTTAATAATAAAATTATCATTAATGAAATTATTATATTTAACTTAATTTTGATATTCAAATGTGGGTTACCTTTTGAATGGTTGCAGGAAAAGGACATGTCGGACAAAAGCTATTTAGAACATTGACTAATTACCAGCATTGACCGTCATAGTTTCTATGTCGAGCGTACTTATGAGAAGATGACCTCCGGACGAGAGACCTTCGGTATCAGGATATGTTGTTTGTCATTCAAAGAAATTATTATTATATATATTTTTTAAAAATTTAGGATAATTGGTAACTAGTGAGAGTTTTCTTGAAGAAGGTCCAGGATTAAATTTCATTGGCTGCCACTATAAACTTAGGCTAGGTGCAACACCTTGCAATTAACTTATGCCTCAACAAGAGCTGAGAGGTGATGTCCACTGTGGAGTCGCCTACTCTTCTAGCCAAGACACAAGAAGCAATATACTCAATGCGATTTGAACCTCCGTCTCATGGGTTTCACCCAACAAAACTTACCATTAAACCACATGTCACTGTATTTTCACATCGATGGCTAAACCTGACACGATTTTTTTATTCCTGTCAATGAATACTAAAGAATCACTAACCCTATTTATTTTTAAAATGTTCAATGTTTTTAATTAATACATGGTATGCTTCATTGTTTTGCATATGCGTGTTGGCTTTAATGTTACAAGGAGTGTATCATCCAAGATGTGTTTCAATGAGAAGAGATAAGATAGGTAGATTAATTTTTATTGGTTTAATATTTTTTTATAAAATTCTCATTTAAAATACAAATTTATTGAAGATATAATTAAAAATAATATAAATTTGTGAAGAGTTTGTTATATCTCATTAAAAATTCAAAATTCATAATTGATTTGTAATGTAAAAATAAAAACTCATAATTTTTATTGTAGATATTTAGGAGTAGATTCATTTTTTATTGAAGAAATCTCTGGATTATTTACAGTGTTATAAAATAATGGTCGACGTTTCGAATCCCAGCAAGGATCCATCTTCAGGACAAGATATTGAATCAACAATGAAAGAAGGGAAAAAGGTCAACTGGGTGTAGACGTTGTACTCCTTAAACGATAACCACAAAAGCTTGAAAACCATAGATTCATTTTTTTAATGACTGGTCAAATCGGTAACACGTTGGCTCTTATACTCGTGTGGAATAGGGTCAATCCATGACATATGCCACTATAACCTCTAGGTGCAACCACACCATCTCCAAAATAATGCACGGGTAAGTCAAGCTTTCAACCTGTGACCTGCATAGCACCACGAATGCCTTACCAGTACCTTTGCTAGCCAATAAGCCATGCCCTTGATGTCATGGCCCTAAGTTGGCACCAAGGCCAACTGGAGCCCTTGATGGGTCATGCTCACTTGGAGAGTCAAAAAACTGAAGTTGGGATGAGTTTGGGGTAGCATGGACCCAAGTTGCAAATAGGTCACGATTGTGGGGCAAGGATGCTCTATAACAGAGGCCGTCAACACAACTCGGGCAGAGAGCGTGCGTGCACGGTATCCTGGTCTGTACCCACAAGCGTGATTACACCATGGGGCACGCAAGAGATGCAACGATGTAGTGGGTAAGAGACACGAAGGGTGGTGGCAAGCGAGCGGAGCATGTGGCAGCGAGCGTACGTGGCGTGCAACATAAGGAAGTGAATGGTGGGGAATTACGTAGGCGAAAAGGCAAGGCAAAGCGCAGGAAAGAGGCATGCCCACTTTGCAAGGTGCACCCACACGCCTTTAGGCAAGTCAACCCATGTGGCGCCCCCATAGGCAAGGGCGCCCACGAAAATGAGAGGTCAGCTCAAGTATGGAAAAGATGTGTCGGCCCACATAATTAACTTTGGTTGAACCCGTATAAGAAAAATTAGAAGGCATTCAACCAAGGGTAGAGAAGTTCGACTAAGTACATCGCAAAAAAAGTTGAATTGTGTTATCGCACAAAACTAAGAAGTTTTCAACAGGGTAAGAGGACGCAATAAAGAGGGCAAGGTGAGGCTTTCCCAACGAACCAACACAATTGGGAAGTATTGCTGGTCTTGTCTAGGTCATATATTTTTAGGGTTTCTGGGCAGGTTGACATGTAGGAAGACTTGGGAAGAACGCACAGGAAGGACTGCTTGTCTTGGCAAAATGTGCAGGATAACTTGGGGAAAATGCACAAGCATGATTGCACGACTTGGGCCAAACGAGCAAGAAGACTTAGGAAGAACACAAGCAAGGTTGCACGACTTGAACATATTGGGTTAATGAGTTTGCTAGCCCAGGGCAGGAAACTGCCCTAACATTTGTACATTGGAAAATTTTTGTTGTATTATATTCAAGTAACAGCTAATAAAAGATAGGGTTGAAATTGTTTGCAGAGTTTCTCTCCTCTATTGTAAACTTGTACTATTGTCATAATTGCGATATTGCATTGTTGTATTATTTCACTGTTATATTGTTTTCTCTATCACACTATTACAAGGTAATTGTAAAAGAAGTAAATGAATTTTCATTGCACATTGAATAATTGCAGAAGGAACACTTGAACAAAAAATTGACTAAGTGTTGAAAGTAGGCATAGTCCAGGTAAGATTAATTCTAAACATGAAATTACGCTAGTGCTGCACAATGCCCACTGTGGACTCGATTCACCACAATCTGGGGCTATGAAAAGTGCTATTAGAGCCTACTTTGTGAATGTGGGAACTTAAAAGAAGTTGAACTTTGAAGGAAGTGGAACGATGACCTCTACCATTAGAAGTGTGATCAGACTATTGAAGAACTTGAATGAAGAATTATAAACGGGAAAAAGAAGTTGTGTATGATGAAGGAGGCCCTTTGGGCATTAGATAAATAAGGGATAATTGACATGAACAATAGTGAAGTCTTCCACATTTTGGAAATAATGGATTGTTTATACAAAGAAATGGTGGAATTGAAAAATGAGGATGATGAAGTTGGAAGACCTCTTCATCTCAAAAATAAAGTAGGCACTTTTGGAGAAAAATGTTTGGTGAACAAGTTTTATGATCCAAGTAGATATTGGTGGCCACCGGCCTATTCCACTTGGACCCTCACAATTGTTTCTTTTATTTTCTTCAATTTCCTTAATTGTAACACAATTTACTATTTTTGGCACTTTTTTCGGGTCGTGAACTTCTGAAGTCATTTTGAGCCCTAAACAACGTTTGTTTGGGAAAATTAGGATCAACATGGGGCATCGAATGATTTTTTTTCCACGCAAGTTGTATTCCTTGGATAGATATTTCTAACAAGGTATTTTTCATGTCAAACGAATACCATATGCCAAAGTTAAGTCTGGGGTAGTTGATGTACCAATTTACCCAAACAGGGCCCATAGTTTTGGCGCTTCATATCCTAGGCTTAGGTTTTTGGATGTTTAAGGTTTTCCATTGTTTCTCAATAATAAAAAGGCCCTTGAGCCTCATTGTAACACATTTCAGAGGCATGTGGACCTCCACATCTCTTCTTAGAGGTATGCTTCCATCATCTTAGCTAGTTTATTTCCATTGTGGCTTTAAGATTGTTTCAATTATTTGGTATTAATGAAATGAAGTATATTTTCAGTTTCATCTTTTTGTTTTTGTTTATTTTTATACTTTATTGTGTTCTTTCATAAATTTGGATCAGTGGTTTCACAATGATATTATCTTTCTCGATCTTTCTTTCCATGTCTCCAACGAGATTGGGGTATAAAGAGTTATGGATCGATCTGGTTGAACCTTTGCAAGATAAGCCTCACAAACCCTGATGGTCTCCCATGGATGAGGAAAAGAAGGATGAGGGAGCAAGAGATCCTATCAAAATATTGCTCGAGGATGCCCTCAAGAAATAGAGGAACACGATGATGGATAACTTTGCCCAAATCCTTCAATGACTACCCACCGACAACACATCTTCATCCGAAAGCCACTCTAAAGGTGCCACTCTTTTTAAGGTATCAGTTAACTTCGACATTCCCATATTTGATAGAAAAATATATGCAGTGCAGTAGATAAATGGTAGAGTCTATTAGAAGGATATTTTTCAGTTAATGAATTTTCAAATTGGGAAAGATTACCTTTTCACTCCTCAGCTGCCCCCCATTTCAAGGATTGGTTGGAAACCTACTATGAGCAAAGGGACAAGGGGTGTCCTCCTTGTTCTCATCTACACCTACTTGGAATTCTTTCTTAGACCCCATCAAGGAACACTACTATCTCTTGGGGAGAAATGAGGACAAGTACATACAATGGTCTATGCTGTGGTAGCTAAGGGATGAATATGTGAATGAGATGGCGAATTTACTCCATACCCTATGCAAAAATTTGGGTATAAAGATTCAGAGAAACATTTGGTGCTTAAGCACTGAAGTTTTCAGCACAGATACATCGAGGAGGAATTGGAATTCCTCGACATATACTCGCTTGGTGCATCATACCGGTATGCTTCCAAGATTGAGCAGAAATTCAAACAAAATAAGTAAGACTTTGAATCTGCGAATCAGAAGCAAGGGAAAGGTGCCCCAAAACCATAGAAAAAAAGAAGAAGGCCAAGGTGGGGCAGCCCAGGACAACCCGTCAAATCCGCTAGTGAATAACAACACCATGAAGCTAGAGAAGGACACGAGAAAGTGGTGTGAGTTCCATAAGAGCTCCACTCATAACACAAGTGAGTGTCAGGCCGAGAAATCACTAGTGGCCAAGATGAAGGCTTCTGAATTAGATGCATGTTCTGACTCTGAGTCAGAACTCGTCAAGGGGAATGAAAAATGGAATCAGAGTATCAATGCACAGCCCAGTGCTACCATTGCCACCACCAATATCCAGAAGGAATAACCCAAAGATCGAGAGGAGGGGGAGCACCTCTTGCATTCCCAAATGTTGGTGAAGGGTTCCCCATTGTAGTTCATTGTCAACAATGGGAGCCAAAAAGAACCTCATTTCAGTAGAGGTCATGAAGCGGTTGGGACTTCTGATCACACCACACCCAAAACCATACACCATCAGGTGGCTTCACCAAGGACGATATATCTGCATCAGACAATAGTGTTGCCTTCCCTACAACATCCAACCCTTCATGGATGAGGTATTATGTGATGTTGCGCCTCTTGAATTTTGTGATATATTATTAGGCCAACCATACGTGTGGAAGGGACACGCTGTATATGAATCTCAACCTCATTCTATTATTGTTACTTTGGATAATAAGTTGTGTAGTATATCGGAGATAGCACCTCCTACCTCCATCTCTTTGATCACTATGAAGCAATGTAGTAAGCTCATTTCCCAAACCAGGAAATTTGTTTTCCTTATGATATGACCTCATGGAAATAAGAATATTGTGGCCATTACCACTAGATAGGGCTCCTCTGCATGGAAAGAACAGATGGATAAGGTGGAGGAGCACAGGGACATCTTCACCTCACCTGTATGGGTGCCTCTACACTGTCAAGTCAAGCACTCCATCGATCTAACCCCAAGTGCACTGCCACCCAATGAACCAATATATCGGCACTCAATTCTGGGGAACGATGAAATAAAGAGGCAGATTCATGAGTTGTTGCAGAAAGGTCAAATCCAACCAAGTTCATCTCCTTGTGGGAGGCTGATCATGTTATTACGGAAGAAGGATGGGACTTGGAAATTCTGTATTAACTATCGGGCACTCAAAAAGATCACTGTTGGGAATAGATATCCAATCCCACATATTGATAACCTTTTGGACCAACTCAAGGGGTAAAAATATTTCAGCAAGATTGAATTGCAGTCCAGGTATCACCAGGTACCAATCGAACCCTTCGATGTTGTGGAAGATTGCCTTCAAAGCTAATGAGGGCCTTTTTGAATGGTTGGTCATGCCTTTCAAGTTGATGAATTCTACCACAACCTTCATGAGGATGATGTATGCCATCTTGCAACCATTCACTAACTCATTCTTGGTGGTGTATTTGGATGACATCATAATATTCAGCCATAGTTGGTAAGAGCACCTCCACCACATTCAACATGTCCTCCAAATATTTTGGCAACACAATTTGTGTGCCAATTTGGTGAAATGCACTTTTTGTATGACCCAAGTTCAATATTTGGGGTACATTATTGATGAGCAGGGGGTGCATGTGGACCCGACCAAGACCTGGGTCATTCAGGATTGGCTAGCCCCAACCACTCTTACAGAGCTCCACAACTTTCTGAGTCTTTCCAATTTCTACCATAGGTTTGTGTTGGGGTTCTCTCATATCACTTGGCCTTTGAGTGAAGTCTCCAAGGGAGGAGCAAAAGAAAAATTGTTTTTTTTTGAATCTCGAGAGAAGGCATTCACAAAGTTGAAGCATGCCCTTTTCTTTGCACCAGTGCTCACATTACCAGACTTGTAGCAACCATTTAAGAGCGAGAAATTTACCTATTAAAATGCTATTGGGGTAGGACTTAATCAGTAAGGGCATCCAATGGCATATAAAATTGAGACACTTTCAGACACAGTTCGAAAGTATCCCACCTATGAAAAAGAGATGTATTCCATTTTGCAGGTCTGCCGAGAATGGAAGAATTACATTTTGGGGAAGGAAATGATCATCGACATAGATCACCATCCCCTGCAATTGATATAGATACAAGGGAGGTTGCTCAATGATCACCATCATAAATTGTCCACATACCTGCAATAGTTCCATTTGAACATCAAGTACAAGAAGGGAAACACCAATAATGTTGCAGGCTACCTTAGCTGACCAACGATCATGGCATTAACCATTGTGCTCGACTCTTGTGGGAACGATACCTCGGGTTGGCCGCATCTCTACAAAAGTGATCTAGAATTCGAAAACACATACTAAATGCTCCTGGAGCATAATAAAGTTCCAGATTTTCAACTCCAGGATGCACTATTATGCCACCTAGGACATCTCCATGTTCCTTCAAGCGAGCGTGCTAAGGTGATTTTGGAAGCGCACTAGAGTCTGGCCACTGGACATTTCGGGGTCGAGAAAATAGTGGCAGTACTACTGACATATTTCTATTGGCCAAACCTTGGACATGATGTGGGGAAGTGCATTAGATCCTACACTGCCTGCACCATTTCCAAACTGAACATCAAGAAGCATGGCCTATATTCTCCCCTTCCTACCCCTAGTAATCCATGGGAATTCATATCCATGGATTACATGTTGGGACTTGCTTCTACCAAGCATGGAAATGACTGCATTTTTGTGGTCGTCGACAGATTCTCTAAGATGACCATTATGGCGGCCTGCAAGAATAATATCATAGTAGAAGCCATTGCTAAACTCTCCTTTAAGCTAGTGTGGGTACACTATGGGATCCCATAGTTCATTATCTCAGATTGGGGCAGTAGTTTCCTTGTTACATTTTGGTCAAGTCTTTGGTCGATGTTGGACACTAAGTTCACTAAGTCCAAATATTTCCACCCCCAAACTAATGGCCATAAAAAGGTCATCAAAAGGATTACCGTACACATTCTGTGCATCTACAACTCACAACATCCACACACACGGGGTGAAAGCCTCCCCTATGTCCAACAAAACTATAATCTGTCTCTCCAAAACTAAACTGGTGACAACCCCTTTCAGGTGGGCTTGGGATTACAACCACTATGTCCCATTGATTTGGCCATACCATTTGCAGCTACTTAAGCGTATCTGAATCATGTCCAGTGCAAAGACAACAAGGCAAACAACTTCATTGAGTGCATTCAACACATTCGCCAATAGGTCCATGAGAAATTGGACAGAGCCAATGCTAAGTACAAGCAGCAATATGATCAACATCACATTCCACACAAGCTCTAATTGGGTGAAAAAGTTTGGCTACATTTGTAGAAGGAGCGTCTCGCTAGGCGCCACAGAAAGCTTCACCTGCTCTGATATGGGCCATATACCATCACCAAGGTTGTAGGGGATAATTTATTTGAACTTAATATTCCACCATTCCTTGGTCTGCCCCTAGTTTTCAATGTGGATCACCTTTTTCCCTACTTTCCACCATTGTGGGAAACATCTTACATTGCAGAACAACTCACACCAATAGAGTTAAACCCAGAATGCATGGAATATTCCAAAAATGATTGATCCATCGACACACAGATAAAGAACACCCATTAGAAGAGGATCCATCTATATTACGATGTAAAATTTGGCCAACTCTTGCACCAAGGGAAGTGGCTCACCAGGGACTGAGTTCAGCAAAAGTTTCCTCATCTCATGGAGGAACTCAATGCAATGGGGACCATTGCTTCCTAAGTGGGGAGGAATGATCCAAGTGGATATTGGTGGCCACCCACCTATTATACTTGAACCCCCACCATTTTTTCTTTCATTTTTTTTTTCAGTTTCCTTAATTGTAGCACAATTTACTATTTCTAATAGTTTTTCTGGGTACTAAACTTTCAGAGCCATTTTGATGCCCTAAACGACATTTTTGGGGTAAATTGGGACCAACATGGGTGTTTTAATGATCTTGGTCACCTGAAAGTTGTATTCCTAGAATATATATTTCTAATGATGTATTGTGCACATCAAACTAAGATCATATGCCAAAGTTACGTCCCGGGTAGATAATGTACCTATTTACCCAAACGAGGCCCATAGTTTTGGTGCTTTATCTCCTATGCTTACGTTTTTGGATGTTTAAGGTTTTCCATTATTTCTCAATAATAAAAAGGCCCTTGAGCCTTATTGTAACACAGCTCAGAGGCATGTATAATCCACATCTCTTCTCAAAGATAAGCTACCATCGCCCGAGCTAGTTTATTTCCATTCTGTCTATAAGCTTATTTTAGTTATTTGGTATTAATGAAATGAAATATATTTTCTAATGCATCTATGTGTTTATGTTATTTTTTTATTTTATTGTGTTCTTGAAAAAATATGGATCCTTGTAGCAATTTTCCATGCTAAAAAATAACATGGTTCAATGGTCAAGTGTGATGTAAGTGTTGTGAGCATGCAACCAAAAGAGGAATAGTTTGGTGGGATGAATCCTACCTCAACTGAACCATATTTGGGAATGTCATAGCCATTGGAGGTAGAAGTTCACTATGGGGACAAGTACTAAGGATAAATAAGTGTTACAATTTTTCCAACAAAAGAGGAATGACTTGGAAAGATGAAAGTTTCCAAAGTTGGGGTAGATTCATAGATATCACAACCTTCGAAGAGAGATGAAGCTTTTGATGGAAGTCCTATAATGGCTCCATTTATGCTCATTAAGAGGAACATGTGATGGATGACCTTCGCTTGGAAGGTCGAGGTATGTTTTCATTTAGTTATGTGATGGATGATTTTGATTGTTGCAAGACTTGTTTGGGAAGTATGCAACCTTAGAGCTAAAGGTGAAAATTTCTGAGACAAGGGTGGCACATGATGAACTTACGTGATGGGTGAGTCATGCTTACCTGAGCGGATATTTGGATAAGTTGTGCACGAATCTTGGAAAAAATGAAGTAAGGGCACACTGAAGTAAGCAATACTTGATACACATAATTGGGTGGAATTTTTCGTTACAGTTTCCGTAGAGCCAAGAGGTAGTTTTGATGAACCTTTAATGGTCGAGACAGTGATGAAGGAAGGGACCTGCGATAAAAATATGAGGGTAAGGTGACCAAGGGTGATAACCTAAACAATGATGAGGGTGTGGTGACTGAAATTGCATTAGGTCTTCTAAGGTGGACGAGTTGGGCAACCGAAGTCATGTGCATAGATTTAAAGAAAAGGTCATGGAAGACTTAGTGTAGGGGCATTACGCAAGGACACTTTAGAGGATGTCGCATATGGGCATCAAGAAAAAGTACCAAGCGAAGATGTTTTGTAGGATTGACTTGTCGGTGCTACATGTGGATGTTTTTTAAGTACACTAATGGGTGTGCTAGGTGCTTTTTAACAACAAGGAAATGGTATTTTTTTACGGAATACATGAGAAAAATACGAGAGAATTCAGGCACAAAGAGGGAAAATTCAACTTTTGATGGAATTTGTGATCAAGAAAAGTGTGCCTACCTGAAGTGTTGGATGAATATGGTTCATGGGATCTTATGAAAACTTGAAAAGAGTTGCAGTCGATGAATAATTCATGTGATGGTGGTCTTGGAGTATCTGGTTTGTTGAGGAGCTGAGGTTAGCTTTAGAATTGACTTTGATACAGTATGGGAAACATACCTTGGGCACAATATGGGATGTGTATGTGACGAGTGACTTGATGGATGCAATAGAGGAAATATACCTTGGAGTTGGATGGAGATTATAGCGATGGAGGTGCCTTGGTGGGAGCACTTAGGCATGGGTTGATTTGATGAGACTTAGCCATTTTTTATAGACATGGAGGCTATTGGTATATGACCATCGGAATCACATGGATGAGATGATGAGGAAATTGAATACTTTCCCCTTTGAAAACATGGATGTGCAACATATTGCATATAATATGGAGTTTTATTCATGGAATTGGATATGGCACATTAAGTGTTAGTTGAAGGATTGATGGGAATAATTTTTTATCGAAGTTAAAGATGTGACAAAATGTTGGAGAAACAACCGATGATGGCATGAGGAAGTGCATTCTCATCGGTTGAACACAATGGTTGGATTAGCTACCCAAATAGTTTGAGTCATGGGGTCTGAAAATGTGCTAAGATGTGTTGGATTTGAGTTGGATTATAGCACCAGTAGTTCACATGATGATGTTATCTAGTTAATTGGCACGATATGAGTTGCGACTGAAGCATGCAATCGAGTTGGTGGAAGTAACCTTTCATGAGATGAGAAGTGTCGAGGATTGCAACGAGTTGTGGCTGATAACCATGAGATTGATGAGTCTTACCCACATGTAGAAATGAGCCTTGATTAAGGATTGTGTGATGAAGGCAAGGAGTTCATGTAGCATAGAAGATTGATGTTGGATATGGTGGAACTTTGTGACATTTGGTCTTGGCGATGGAGTTTGCTGAGATGGTGTTATCGAGGGAGACAACCTTTTTTAAGAGGGGGATAATGTTAGGGCCTCGAGTTAGCACCAAGGCTATTGGGCATCCCGAATGGGTCGTGCTTACTCAGAGATTCAAAAACCTAAAGGTGGGACGAGTTGGGTGTAGCACATTCCTAAGTTGCACATGGGCGATGGGCATGGGGCATGAACGCTCTATAGCGGAGGGTGCCGACATTACTTGGGAGGAGCGTTCCCAGGATAGAGGCTTGTGCCAATGGGTGTGTACACACCATGCAGAGCCAGAGAGATGTGACGATGTAGTTGGAAAGTGGCACGAGGGGCGGTGGAAAATGAGGGGGAACATGGCAGCGAATAGGCGTGACATGCGACACATGGAAGAAAACAGCGAGGCATTTCATAAGAGACAAGGCAAGGTGAAGTTGGGGCAAGACTAGACGTGCCCATTGAGCAAGGTGCGCGCATATTCCCTTAGGCAGGTCAACCCATGGGGCGTGCCCATAGGCATAGGTGCCCACAAAAATGAGAGGTTGGCTAAAACATGGAAAAGGTGTGTGAGGCCACATAATTAACTTTGGTTGAACACATATAAGTGAGAGTGGAAGGAATTCAACCAAGGGCAAAGAAGTTCGACTAAGTACATCGTAGAATAAGTTGAACTTTGATATCGAAGAAAAATAAAAATTTTGCACAAGTGTAGGATGATACAGTAAAGAGGGTGTAGGCAAGGTGGGGCTCGCCCAGTGAGGTAACACAACGGGGAAAAATTGTTCTTCTTGTATTGAGGATATATTTTTTTGGTTTCTATGCAGGTTGATGTGTAGGCAGACTTGAGCAGAATGCATAGGAGGGACTGCATGACTTGGTCATAACATGCAAGAATAGTTGGATAAAATACACAGGAAATATTGCATGACTTTGGCAGAATGTGCAAGAAGAGTTGGAAAGAACACATGCATGGTTGCACGAATTGAACATATTAGGTGAAAAAGTGTGATGGCCCAGGCTAGGTAGCTGCCACACCATTTGTACATTGTAAAATTGTTGTTGTATTATATTTGTAACAATTAATAAAAGACACAGGAAAATGTTTTTGGGGAGTTTCCCCCTCCTCTCGTAAAATTGTATTACTATCATAATTGTGATATCACATTGTTGTATTGCTACACTGTTATATTTTATTCTCTATCACACTGTTATGAAGTAATTATAAAATAAATAAATGATTTTCCTCTTCACATTGAGTAATTGAAAGAACACTTAAACAAAAAATTGACTAAGTGTTGAAAATAGGTGTAGTCTTTGTAAGAGTAATTTTAAAAGTGAAATTACGCCAATGTTGCACAACAACCACAATAGAATTAAGTCGCCACAACGTGGGGCTGTGACACTTGGGGAATAAGTGTATATTCAATTTAGATAAATAGGAATATGAAATTGTGTTTTCATTGTTACTAGAAAGTAATAAGATTCACTAATTAAAAGCTTACTTTTATTAAGTGAATGTGAATTAAAATGAAAAAATTAGATGTTATCTAAAAAATATAAAATATATATTACTCAACACTATTACGGAACAAATAAGTATTACTGTCCACCATATATATATCTATACAACATTTTTAAAATATTGATTAAAACCTTAATTAAAATATCGTTTTAAAAATACTAATTAGTTAATAAAAACATCATTAATTAAAATATTATTGTTGTTGTGTGCATGTGAATTAAAGTGAGAGAAGTAGCATTGCCATGGAATCCAAAATATAAGATATATGTTACTACAACACTATCTATGAACAACTAAGTAATAGTGCTTACCATATATATTAATATAACAATTACAACAAATTATGCAAACTTTTGTCTTTCTTTATCAACCTTGATCAAATATTAATAAATTATCTTCATATTACAAATTCTACTTATACTATGAAAGAGTGGTATGCCAATATCTATTACTTAGGTAGACACTCACTAATACACTTTGCAAATTAATATACCATATAGCCTTCAACCGTTAAATCCTCTAGACAAAATGTTTTCTAAACAAATGTCTTCAATACAATAATTGCATCTCCACCAACCACAATGAACTTGTATACATGGGTCAACAAATTTCAATGTCTTCAAATACATCTTTGAAGTGATACTCTTGGATTGAAAAATATTGAAAGAAGATAATTTTTTATTTCACATATTAGATAAAAAATATCCTTTTTCTATGACTAAATATTCTTTATAGATTTCATTATATGACAGTCACCAACACATACAACACAATCACATATTTCAAAATAACATTTTATAATGCAAGTCTTGAGTGGGCCTAAAGGTTAAGAACATGTGTTTCCTGCTAAGAGGTCACAGGTTCAAAACAAAAGGGGGTAGAGTATGTATGCCTTCGTAGACTTAGCAATCAAATCGTTGCATGGAGATGTGCCCTTATCCCACAAACAAGAAAATCTCATACACCAATTTAGTGCCTAACTTAACCGTGACCTCAACATTAGAAATAAAATATCACTAACCTATAAGGAAACATTATTACAACAAACCTTAACAAGTAAGAAAGCATTAAACATTTATTCTATTTAGCAAAAAAAAATATATTCCTCGACAATATCATAAGTGTTATAAAATATTAATTTTTTACAAGAGAGTGCATGCCAATACTATTTTTTTTCACAGTTAAAATCTACTTCTAATCTTATCATATAATTTATGTTCAAGGGAAAATTCTAATCTTATTATATAATTTATGTTCAAGGGAAAATTAGTTAGAAACGTAACCTTCCATATAACCTCTTTTATAATTTCACTCTCATTCTCTATTAATCGTGGAAGATTGGTTGACTACTCAATATTACAATAATAATTCAAATATTGCATTGTATTGGCTCCCTCATTGGCACTAATAATTTTAACACATTTTTATTTATTTTTCCGTCCCCTTAAAACTGACCGTAACATCTTCAAACATTCTTTCATTATACATTGTGTCTAACTAATGATGCATTTGTAGGTTCTTTTAGGGTACAATTGATTGAAAAGACAAAGTTTCATTTCATATTTCATGGAAGTTCACGATATCCACTTTTGTGAAAAATAAATTAAAATGTATATGCAAAAGAATAAATGTAAAAATGAGAACAGGTTAAAAATATCGATGTAATTAAATGAAATGATTTCCATGGACATTCTTAATGGCCTTTCTCTATATTTGAGGTGTCAATATACATGCTCTTTTTCCAACCTCTTCCTCCTCGTTAAAGCATTTCCCTTATATAGTTTGATACTTATGATTCCGAGGGATGAAATGCAAGTATTTATAATACAACTTCTTTCGTCCACGTTTTGAATTGTTAGATTTCATTTCAAAAGAATGTTTTTGCTACCGAAATGCATGGTATATAGCAATCAATATCGCTTCCATTAGCATTAGTTTTAGTAGCTATAGATTTAATACAAAGATTGTTTACTAGGAGGGATATTAAATTTTTTCTTTTTTATTAAATATTGACATTTCAGCTTATAAACTTCGTAGTTTTATTGCGAGTAATCCTTATGTATTTTATATAAACTTAGAACATACATTACAATGCAGATCAAAATTGGAGCCATAAAGATAACTAATTCTAACTTTAAGACCAGCATTAAAGCTTAACATTTTATGTTTCCACTTGACAAATTTAAGTATACAAATTGTACTTTTCAATATCCAAAATATAAGTCTTCATACATATGTCAACATTGGTTTCATAAAAGAGTACAAGTTTTCATACCTATCTCAAGGTTGGTTTCATAAGATAAATAAACTTTTGGATATCCAAAGTATATGTTTTAACTAAATATACTAGGACATGGACCTAGTAACACTTGTAACCATCTGCCTCACCACATCATCACTGCACCTCCACTACCTCACCCTAGTGCCACCACCTCGCCCAATTGCTATGAATTTATATGATATTAGCATTATCTAGTTTGAGGTGCGTCATCAATGAAATGCATATTGGTACAGTCTTGAATTGCACAAACAATATTATTTTTCAGTCAAATTTCTTAACGTACAAACGACTTGATATAGTCTCAAATTCATGCTTGAGTCCAAATTCAACATCCAAACTTAATTTTCTTTGTACAGTTGTGCATTTATTTCCTTATATTGTTGTAACTTGTATGGCTAATTATAAGGCGTGGCTTATATTTTAAGATGAGAACATTACTTCATAGAAAATACACCAAATTATTGTTGCAAGCAACCATAGCTTAAAAAAATTGGTAAAGTCAAAACTATAAGGCAACTTGGTCTTGATCAAGAGATTCTATGATGGTTTGTGAAATAATTTTCCAAGTGCAAGTAAAATCATGGTAGTTTATGTGGAAGAACAAGTTATCAAGTAAACAATTACTGATATAGTTGAAGACATACAAAAAATCCCTTCTATAGATTTGATGATTTTTGAAGGATACTGTCAAAAAGGAATATATATGAAAATATTTAAGCTACTACTATTTTTTATTGTGAATTGTTACCATTATAATACATGTTATTGAAAAATATTTATTGAAATTTGCTAGAAATTATGAATAAACTAACATTTTGTTAATTTCTTGTACAGAAGAATAAATAATAATAGCCTGTAGGAAAGAAAAACTTCAATTATTATTAACTAAATGAATGTTATAAATATACATGTAGTTGCTGGAAATAGATTCTCATTGACGACAACAAGTGGAAACATGTAGCACCAGGTGGCAGCAAAAGGTACAAGTGTTAAAGAAGAAAGAAGCCTAAAGGAGTTGCATGGCAGCATGACAACAAAAAGGTGTAGAGGCTTTAAATCCAATTATGGGGAACCAAATCATCTCAGGAGAAGATTTAATCCACTCATATGGATAGAGCTCTTAAATATTTTTTCAATGGTATGCATAAGTTTAAAAATAGCCTCCTGGATCATTAGATAGAGCCAGTCAAAAGTCAGTGACCCCAAGGCTTTCATCGCAAAGTTAATGGTGTTTAGAGAAGACTTTGGTACACAACCAAGTTAGCACAAGTGAAAAACCTAGTAGAAGATACTCTACGCAAAGCTTTGAGCTTAAGTGGATGCCACGTCAGTGGTAGGGAACAATATTATTTTCCATAGGTGGATCTCGCCGGATAGGATGACTCGAGAAAGTTACCCCAAAAGGTTCACCCCAGAAGTTTTTTTTTGAGTTACCAGGTCTAAGCGACTAGGAAATTATTGTAGGGACAACATGGAAGAATAGTTAGGAGCTACCTAATGGGGAATGAGTGGGTGGAGCCTGCTCGATAGTATCAACCCATTGGGAGTAGCCTGGAGATGTGAAAATGGCACACATATGTGTAGCGTTGGGAGGAACAGAGTGGGTGGTGCTAGTGGAGCCCACCTGAATGGTTTATTACCCAATGATAAAGTTATAGATCCTAATGCTAAAGGTTGGAATATTAACATAGGGACATGGTATCATTTGAAAATGTAATAATATGACAGAGAAACAAATGAGTTAAATGGGGGAGGCCCACTCCACCAACTCAGATCGTGCAGGGTGAGACTGGAAGGAAAATACCAGAGGTAAGAGAAAGATGCAGCGTAGAAAATATCCATGCTAGAGGAAAAGAGGGGAAAGTGTCAGGCCAAGTGGTGGTTATTCGATCACACATGAGACAAGCCTTTAGACAAAAATGTTGGTCACAGGGACTGGTTTCGCACGACTTTGATGGCATGGATCAAAGGTAGAGATCCACCTGAGATTCACTCATTTAGAAACCATAATCCGCTCAGGATTCGTATTGAGGAGATAAAGCTTGAACCTGAAATTTTATCAAAGCAGCACTATTCAAAAGCGTCAGGAGAAAGAGGAATCAAGACACGTCGGCTTTGCCAGCCTCTTAGGCCACAACCAATCAAAATGGAGCCAGGAGGACCCCGCAGGACAGCTAAACCCATAATGGCCAAGCTTGAAAGAGTGGTTAAAGTTAAGTTTGGCGGCAGTGCGAGGCTGAATAGATGGGGACATGGAGGCTCAATGGACAGAGCGACAACCAATTGTGTTAGTGTTGAGCGGTCCCAATGGACACATCAACCCAGTGGAAGTACCCCGACAGGTTCATAAAGTGTTAGGTCCCTAGATTAATAGTGTAGTCCCTTATTGTTTTTAGTGTAACTCCCTGATTTTTATTGTTGTACCCCTTTAACCACCATATTTTTATTATTGTGCCCTTACATTATTATTGTTAGCTTGACTAGGATTATATTGTGACCCCATGGAATATTATATATATGAGGTTTTGTCATTTGTATCAACCAAGAATTGTTCATTTATGTAATGTAAAAGAGGTTTTCCCCTCGAAGTGTCTATATTCTAAGGCATTGAGCTCTCTTTTCTTCTACTTTGGAGTTGGTTTCATAACATTTGGTATCCGAGATTTGGATTCTAGGGTTTCGCTACTCCAAACAGGTCATCATGGTATTTTCGCTAGAACTTTTTTCTACAAAGGTTAAGAATATGAAATTTTTAACACGCGAAGCTGAAATACTGAGGAAATTCATGTAAAAATTTCAGATATTTGTTCGCAATATTTTCATACATATGATCTATGGAAGTTATGGTTTTTGCAGCCTCCCAAATTTCATCCAAAATAGGTGACCTTCAAAAAATTGTCATAACTCTCTCTCTGAGCATCGGATTGGAATTCTGTCAAATTTGGTCCAAAGTGCACGGACTTTAGTTTTTTTTGTATTGATTTTCGAGCTGAAGGAAGAAACAGTGACATGTGGCATGTCGTAAAAGTGCGCTCTACTGAACTAGTCCATAATTAGGTCACTGTGGGAGATTTGGAATAAATTTGTATTAAAGCATCGAAATCAGGTCAGATCTATGGCATTCGTAAGAAGATTCAAAGGGATACTACAGGACCAAATTTCAGATATTGAAGATTCGAAATCATAGAGATAATTCAATTTCAATATCGAGCTCCTCAAAAGAAAGAAAAAGGTGTGTATCTTTGTTTTTCAAATTCTATAAGTCTTCTTTGAAAAATCAATTTGAAGTGATTCCAAGGGCATATTGAAGCATAGATATCAGTATTGGGTTTTAAAATGCCCCCTAAAAATAATTCAACACCCATTAAGCCCTTATAATACTCTACTATGACTCATGAAGATCAATAAGTGCAACATGTTATATCAAAATTACAAGAGAAAGTGCACCAAATTTCGCTCTCGCAAAGAGCAACAAAAAATGAAATGGAAGTTTTGAAGAAAAGTGTATAAGCTAAGATGGATGGTTTGAAGAAGGGCATGGAAGCTAATATGGATGGTTTGAAGAAATGCGTGATGGATGGTTTCAATAATGGCATGGAAGACATGGAAACTAATATCGAAGAAAAAAAGAAAGACAACATGGAAGACATGAAGAATGATCTAAAAGTAGACATGGAAGGTTTCAAGGAGGGTTTGACAAAGTTGATACAAGAAATGATTCCTAATGGTGAAAAGATAGTAGAGTAAACTCATGATGAGAATAAAATAAATGTTAATCGTGATTTCATAAACTTGAATGTTGGATGGAAGACCCACCATATTCCAAAGATCGATATGAGGAAGTTTGATGGCAAGGATCTTGTAACATGGATACTACAGATGGAGAAATATTTTTATCTCAATAATGTGCAAAACACAAAAAAGGTCGCATTGCAACTTTATATTTAGAAAAAAATACATTTCTATGGTATCGATGGCTTTGCTCCCGTAAAACTATTGTCACTTGGTCAATTTTTACGAAGGAAATGATAACACATTAGTAGGATACAAAGAGAAACACCTTTTTAAGCTAATTGATAAATCTCAAACAAAAGGGTTCAGTGGTCGAGCACATTGAGGACTTCCAAAAATTAAATATAAGGGTTAACTAATATTCTAGAGGAACATAGGGTTGATGTCTTCATAGGGGCTTTAAAGGATAACATCCAACATGAGGTTCGCATTTGGAAACCTGATTCATTGGAGAAGGCATTCAGGCTGGCAAGAAAAATTGAATGTAAAATTATAGCGACAAGGAAGCCTACCACTCACATCTATAAAGATGGAAGTGTTGCTATTCTGAGACTTCCACAACCTACAAGGTTGACACAACAAAAATTTGAAAAAAAGAAGAGAAAAAGGGCTCTACTAAAATTATGATAGAAAATACACTAAAGGTCATAAGTGTGCCGAGAAGAAATAATTTTACATAGATTGTGAAGAGGAGGAAGAAAATGAACAAGAATCTTCAAAAGAAGAGGATATGCATCAGGACCAATCCTAGAGAAATAAGAAATGAGTCTGACCAAATCATGTAATGCATTGGCAGGCATTACCACTCCTCAAAATCTCAAGGTAGAAGGACATATCAAGAAGAAAAAGGTAATAGTGTTGATTGATTCGAGTAGTACCCATAATTTTATTCATCGTAAGGTAACCAAGGAATTAAATTTCTTTCTATACCCAGCACCAGAATGTCAAGTGATGGTTGCAACTGGAGGAACTATAAATTTCTCTGGAAAATTCCATAATATCAAGATAACCATGGGGGAATATGTATTGAATAGTCCAATGTTTTCAATTCTAATGGGAGGTGTTGATGTTGTACTAGTAGTACAATAGTTACAATCTTTGGGGATAGTAGCTTTTAATTTTCAAGAACTTTTCTTGAAAAAAATTTCGAAAGGAAAGGAAGTCGAATTACTGGGTATCGCAGGGAAGCCGGGAAAGATAATAAGCTTTAATTCCATGACAAAGATTTTTAAGAAAGAACACTGAGGTGTAATTGCAAAATTACGCTCACTAGAATTTCGAACATCAAAATTATCTATTTCTCCATATCTCCAAAAAATCTTGGACAATCATTCTAAGGTGTGTGAATTCAAAAAGGACACCCACCTATTTGTGATCATGATCATGCTATTCATTTGATTCCAAGAATTTTTCCTCCAAACATTAGGCCTTACAGATATCCTTATTTATAAAAGAGATAAATTGAAGGTATGATTGCATAAATGTTAGAGGATGGTATAATTCAACCTAGTCAAAGTTCATTCTCTGCTCTAGTAGTATTGGTGCACAAGAAGGATGGATCATGGCACATGTGTCTGGATTATAGGGAGCTCAATAAGCTTAGTATTAAAGATAAATTTCCCATTCTTGTGATTGATGAATTATTGGATGAATTACACGAAACAATTTATTTTACCAAGTTGGATCTTTGTTCATTATATCATCAAATTAGAATGAAGACTGAAGATATTCCGAAAACAACATTTTGAACTCATGAGGGTCATTATGAATTTTTGTTCATGACTTTTGGCCTTACAAATGCACCTTATACATTTCAAGGGTTGATGAATTCCATTTTCAAACCCTTCCTTAGAAAATTTGTGTTAGTATTTTTTGATGATATACTAATCCACAAAAGGACTTGGAAGCATCATGTTCAACATGTTGACAGGCTGCTCAAAAAATTAGAAGAGAAGAAATTATATGCAAAATACTCCAAATGTTTCTTTGGAGTACAACAGGTGGAATATCTCAGTCATATTATATCTCACGAGGGTGTTAAGGTAGACCCTAACAAATTTAAATCCATTAAGGAATGGAAAGTACCCACAACCATAAAGCAGTTACAGGGATTTCTCGGGTTAACAGGGTATTATCGCAAGCTTGTTAAGAATTATGGGAGAATAGCAGCACCTCTAACAACATTACTAAAGAAAGATGCATTTTCATGGACTCTTGAAGTAACTAAGGCCTTTTAACATCTTAAAGAGGAAATGTCCCTAGCACCGGTCTTAGCTACGCCAGACTTCACAAAAACCTTTATTGTGGAATGTGATGCCTCAGAAAATCGAATTGGTGTTTTTTTAATGCAAGAAGGAAGACCCATTGCTTTTGAAAGTTGTCCAATCAAAGGAAAGTATTTACAGAAAGCTATTTATGATAAGGACATGTTGGAAATACTACATGCACTAAAGAAATGGTGACCTTACCTAATGGGAAGACATTTCAAGGTAAAAACTTATCATGAGAGTCTTAAACACTTTTTGGAACAAATACTATCTTCAGAAGAGCAGCAAAAATAGGTCACAAAGATGTTAGTTTATGACTTTGAAATCACCTACAAAAAAAGGGAAGCTAAATGTTTTTGCAGATTCACTCTCAAGAAAGGATGAAGAGGTGGAAGCATTGCTTTGTGCCATTTCTATTATCCAACCAGATTGGATAACTGAGGCAAGGGATGAATGGAAGAAGGATGAATAAGTGTGGACACTCATTCAAATGTTGCAACAAGATCCTAGTACATTTGATATATTTAGTTGGAAAAATGACTCTTTGTGGTACAAATATTGCTTATATCTTTGTAAGAATTCCCAACTAAAAAAAAATATTATTTTGGAATTTCACACTTCTCCTTTAAGAGGACTATCAAGATTTTCAAAAAATTACCACAGGGTGAAGAAAGAATTTTGTTTGGATGGCCTCAAATATGATATTCAAAAATTTGTGGTGGAATGTTTGTTTTGCCAGAAAAATAAAGTTGAGACAATTAAGACCTCGGGTCTTCTATAACCTTTATCCATTCCAAGTGAACGCGGAGGAGATTTAAATGGATTTTATCATAGGTTTACCTAAGTCCGAAGGAAAGTGTGTCATCATGGTGGTAGTTTATAGAATTACCAAGTATGCACACTTTTGTGCATTATCTCATCCATTTAAATAAAGTACAGTTGCTACTGTATTTATGGAAACAATTCAAAATCTACATGGAAACCTAAAGATTATTGTAAGTGATAGAGATCCCATTTTTACTGGAAACATTTGGATGAAATTATTTTCTTTTTTGGGTGCTCAACTAGCTCATAACTCATCTTATCATCCTCAATCCGATGGTCAAACGATGATAATGAACAAATTTTTGGAAGGATATCTTCGTTGTTTTGTATCATATAAACTAGCATAATGGGTCAAGTGGTTACCTTTGGTTGAATGATGGTATAACACTTCCTTCCATACTGCAGCAAAAATGACTCCATTTATGGCACTTTATTAATATCATCCATCGTCCATCACATCATCTTTAAGACAAAATTCTAAGGTTCAAGAAATGGAAGATCACATCGAGCATCAAAAACATGTTCTCCAAATCTTAAAGGATAACCTAAATTTGGCACAAAATCTAATGAAACAACAGGAAATTCAACATCGCAGCGAGAGAAGTTTTGATGCATGAGACTGGGTATTTTTATGGCTACAACCATACAAACAAATGTCCCTCAAGAAAGTTATGAAGGATAATAAATAATCGCCAAATTACGATGGTCCTTACAAGGTGTTGCAAAAGAATGGTACTGTGGCATAGAAATTGGAGCTTCATGCTTCTTTGTGAGTGCATCCAATTTTCCATGTTTGAGGCTTAAGAAAGGTTATACGTGACAAACTTCCAGTTCAAAAAATATTTCCAGAACTTGTTGAGGAAGGAAAAATCATATTAGAACCTGAAGCAGCCACAAAAACAAGAACTTGATAGCTACGAAATCGATCAATTTCAGAGTATCTCATCAAGTGAAAGAACTTACCCACTGGAAATTCTACATGGGAGGATGAGAATTTTATACAGAAGCATCCAGAGCTACTCAAGCATTGAGGACAACACTTTTTTGAAGGAGAGGGGCATGTTAGGTCTCTATATTACTAGTGTAGTCCCTTATTGTTGTTAGTGTAATCCCCTTATTGTTATTGTTGTAGCCCTGTAACCCCAATATTGTTATTATTGTGCCCTTACATTATTATTGTTAGGTCAACTAGGATTATATTGTGAACCCATGGACTCCTATATATAGAAGGAGATTTTTTCATTTTTATCATCCAAGAATTGTTCATTTATGCACTGTAAAGGAGGTTGCCCCCTCGAAGTGGCTGAATTATAAGGCGTTGATCTCTCTTTTCTTCTATTTTTGGAGCTGGTTTCATAACATAAAGGGGCATGCAAATAATAATCTAGGAGGAACGAGGCTATGGGATACATGCTCGCTCAAGGTTTTGTGCAGTATTTGGAGGAGAAATGAAAAAATAAAAGGAGTCACAGAGATCTAAGCATTGTGACCAACATCGCGAAGTCGTTAACACAGGGAAAATGGCACGCATAGGGCTCAAAAAGGGTTGAGCATCCAAAGAGTTATCCAAAGGTCATAGAGATCGGTCATATGGCATAAGATAGGTAAAAGGGATGAGGAAAATAGGCTTAAGGGAAGAAACAATGGAAATTATATTTTAACTGTAGTTTTGGTGGCTAAGACACAATTGAATGAATATAAAAATAATAGGTGTACTGCTAAATTGTGTAAAGAGAAAGAATGCATAAAATTAGAAAAAAAATCACTTTAGGTGGAAGAAAAGGTAGCGAAGTTTAGTTTAACATGGATATGAAGCACTGAACAAAAAACATGTTGCAAAAATACTGAGATTGACAAGACAAAGGAAAAAATAAAGAAGCATGCAAGAAATAAATGAAACTATAAAATAAGGCCTCATCAAGTAGAATTAAATATGTACAATTGTTTTTGATACAGATCTTTTGTTGCAGTGATTATTTGGTACGATGTTTTTAGTGATGAAGATTGATGAAGGTGTTGGTGGCTGAGAGATTCACTTGTTTTTGAAAGAAGATATGGCATTCATGTTTCCTAGTCTAAAAATGGATGGAGGATGGAACGATGATTGTCTAAAGCAAGTTGTATCTTATTGATTACTGGTTGGTGCTCCTTCTAGTGGGTGCTAGAGTATTGTTGGGGCTATAGCTCCATTCAATTGACAGCTGAACAATCAAGAAGTTGGAAGTTCTTGATGGTTATATCTAGAGAATTGTATTTTAAAATTGTAGCTTGCTCGATTAAAAATATTGAGGAGCATTTATGAAATTTAAATTATTCATTGTGTGTGTGCCACTGAGTTTTATTGTTTTGTGCTTATATTTTTTTTGAAGTAATTGATAGTGTGCTCAAATTGAAAATAATTATTTAATTGGTAAATGTTGTTACAATTATGATTCACCCCCCTCTCAGTATTGTCCTAGTTTCCAACAATTGGTATTAGATCAAAGTTACTTCTAATTATTCTAACCGTTGGAAGAAATATCAAGGACCATGGAAAAACAAGAAGGAAATTTTATCAATAAGGCATCTATGTTCAATGGAACAAACTATGTGTTCTATAATGTATGGATGAATACCTATATTCAATCACTTAGAGCTAATATATGGGATGTTGTGGAAGAAGAATATCAAAGACCTCCATTATTGGTAACAAAAGATCAAAAGTTGGAGTTCACATGCAATGCTAAATTAATCCATGCATTGCATGATGGCCTATTGGAATCTGAGCTTGTCAAAGTAATGGATTACAAATCTTCCAAACGAATTTGGGACAATATGACCAACTACTATGAAGGAGACAACAATGAAAATAAAGCTAAAATCCAAGTTCTTAGGATCCATTTTTGAAAAGTCAGTCATTGTGCATCAAATTAGCCTGAAAAGAAGAAAAAGGATTATGATCCTAAATAAAAATCTTAAAATGTTAAAAATGGAAAAAAAAAAAGCTAAGAAAAAAGGTTTATATGCTCAAGATGAAAGCTCCTATGAAAGTGAGCCCAACCAATCCTCATATGAGCGTAGAGATTAAGATAGCTCTAAAGAATTCATGCTTATGGACATAAAAAAATCTGCAAGGTGAGGTTATTTCTGATGATGATGAAGGAGAAGTGGACCTTCAAGGAGAGGTGGTAAGTGCTCTTGAAGAAATTTAAAGGTTGAGGAAGAAAAACAAAACCCAAAAGGAGTCTTAATTAAAGGATAAGGTGAAGGTTGTTGAGCCATTAATTGTGCAGTTAGAAGAAGATAAAAAAATATAAGAAACCTTGAAGTAATAGTTAAATGAAAAGGCTAAAATCTGTGAGAAGTTGGAAGGAGAAATTTTGTTGATCAAGAAGAATCTTAAAAAGGCTATAACAAAACTCAGCTTCAATAAGAAATTCAGTAAAGGCACAGAAAATTTAAATGAGATATTAGAGTCTTAGTGCATCTATAAAGGTCAAACTGGTCTTTTTTTTTAAGGTGATTCTAGTGCATCAACTAAAATAAAAGGTATAAAGGCAATTAAATTTGTTCCCGCAACAAAAGAAATACCCACACAATACTAAGTCAAAGAAAAAATCAGCAACAACAACAAAAGGAGCACCATGTCCCTTCAAATCGATTTGACCCACTTTCTTATCAGTGCAAAAGGTAACCATCTAGGTACAAGGATTTCTTCCTTGGATATTATTTTACATGCACAAATTATGGCCACAAAGTAGCAAACTGTAGAGTTAATCTATCTTACAAAGAACTCGGATCCAAGAGAATAATTCAGTGGAGAAGAGGCAGATTTAGGTGTAATAATTTCTTTTCTCCTCTAAATCATCAGGTGTAGTGTTTTAAGTGCCAAAATTTTGGGCATATAGTAGTTAATTGTAGGTTGAAACAAAAGAAGACGGATCCAGTTATTAAAAAAACAGGAGAGAAGCCAAAAGTATGGAAAGAAAAAGAAAAACCAGATCAATGTGATATTGAACTATAAGAACACAACAATGGAAGCCACTGGTATGTGGAAAGTGGTTGTTCCAGGCACATGACAGGATATAAAAGATTTTTTCTCACCTGGAAGCCAGTTGACAAAGGTAATGTTACTTTTGGTAACAATGCTCTAGTAAAAATAATTATAAAAGGAGTGGCTAGTCTTTCAAATTGAAAATCTAAAGCTAAGAACATTTTATATGTTGATGGTCTCAAACATAATTTATTGCCACAAATTTGTGATCAAGGTTATGACATGGTTTTTAGATCCAAAAATTGTCAAATTAATTCCATGGGTACTGGAGGAATAATTGTTAATGTTGTAAGAACAAACAACAATTTTTGTGTGTCGAAGGAGAAGACAAACTTTTTTTGTTTTACCAAGATTGATGAGAGTTCGTAATGGGACAAGAGGCTTGGACATCTGAAATTCGACTATATTGTCAAGCCAAGCAAGAAAAACATAGTCAAGGACCTACCCAAGATTTCTAAACCAGAAAACACCATTTTAAGGCATATTAGTTAGGAAAACACATTTGAGTTCCATTTAAGGGCAAGGAAAGAACTTCAACAAAGCCATGTAAACTGGTGCAAATCGATTTGTGTGGACCATCCAGAATGTAGTAAACCACTGGTAAGCTCTATTTTATCCTAATCATTGATTATTTCAGCAGGAGGATGAGGGTTTCATTCCTCAGAGAGAAGTATCCATATTTTGAGAAGTTCAAAGAGTTCAAAGCTATGGCTGAGAATGAAATTGATTGCAAAGTAAAAAGAATAAGGTCATTTAATGGAATTGAGTTCACTTCGAAGAAATTTGATGGTTCTAGCAAATCAAATGGAATTAAGAGGAAGATTATGATAGAATATATTACCAAACAAAATGGTGTTGTGGAGAGAGAAAATAGGCTAGTGCAATAGTTAGCTAGGGCTATGATGCAAAAAATAAATTTCAACAAAGGTTTTGGGCAAAGGAAATTCATATAGCAGTGATAATCATCAACAAAGCTCATTTTTGACCCAACAGTGAGAAAAATCCTTATGAATTATGGTGTGATAGACTAGCAATAGTCAAATAATTCAAAGTTTTTGGCAGCGTATGTTACATCAAGAGAAACAATGAGAAACTTGGGAAATTTGATACCAGTGCTGATGAAGGAATTTTTCTGGGTTATTCACAAAATAACAAAGGATACAGGTGCTACAATAAAGTCGGCAAGAGAATCATTGGTTGTATCGATGTGAAGATAGATGAGAATGATGACCAAGAAGTGATACAATTCGAAAAAACCAACGTTGATGACCCAATAAGCATCGTTGGTGAGAATGACGAGGAAGCTACAGAGGAGAGTGATGAAGAACCCTCTTATCCTCAAGTGAGAGATCCCCCAAGGTATGTAAAAAAACATCACCCAAATGATCATATTGTTGGTGAATTAAATTACGGATTGAAAACAAGAAGGAAGTTGATAAATTCCCCTACACAAGCACATGTTGCCCTATTTTCCATGGAGGAACCAAAGGATATTGTTCAAGCTAGTCAAGATCAACATTGGCTACAGGCCATGAATAAATAATTAGATAAAATAGATAAAAATGAGATTGGAGAACTTGTTTGAAGACATGCAAACAAGAATTTTATTGGAGCAATGTGGGTTTTTAGGAATAAATTAAATGACTGTGGAGAAGTGTTAAGGAACAAGGCTAGATTGGTATGAAAAGGTTGTGCTCAACTAGGAGGCTTGAGTTTTGATGAAATTTTTTCTCTTGTTGCTATATTAGAAGCAATAAGAAGGTTTTGGAATACACTTTCTTTAAGAAGCTCAAAATTTATCAAATGGATGTCAAATATGCTATTCTCAATGGAGAGATATAAGGGGAAGTATATATAGAGTAGCCAAACTATTTTCAGCTAACAAATAAATGAAATCATGTTTGTAGGTTTAAGAAGCCTTTGTATGGTCTCAAGAAATCCCCTAGCACTTGGTATTCCAAGCTAAACAACTACCTTATCAAGTGTGGATTCCAAAGAAGATAAGTTGACAACAACTTATATGTCAAAGAAAATGGTGGAAAACTTACTATGGTGGTAGTTTATGTTGATGATATAATCTTTTCCAATGATTCATACCTGTTAAAAAATGAATTTTCAGTTGATATGAAGGCCAAGTTATAGATTCTTATGCTTGGAGAGTTATGATACTTCCTTGGATTATAGATATCGCAAACCCTTAAGGGAGTTTTTATTTCTCAAGTCAAGTATATTAAGGAAGTGTTGAAGAAATTTGGAATCGAAGAATTCTCTCTAGTGAGAACTCCAATGGTGATAGGTTGAAAACTTACCAGGATTGATGAGACACCAAAATTGGACCAGAATATTTAGAGATACATTATTCGTAGCATTTTGTATTTGACATCCTCGAGACAAAAAATCATTTAGAATGTTTCTATAGTTGGAATATTTCAAGCAGATCCCGGGAAAATCCATCTATTAGTAGCCAAAATAATTCTCAAATATGTCATAGAAAAAACGGAACATGGAATATGGTACCCCAGAGGTAAGGATTTTTAATTTTATATTTATATTGATGATGATTGGGTAGGATATGTGGAAAATTGAAAGAGAACAAGTGGAGGTGCTTTCCTTCTTGGAGATTGTCTCGTCTTATGGTTGAGCAAGAAGTTGGTTTCCATTTCCTTATCTACAACTGAAGAAAAATTATATAAAAGTAACTTCTTTTTGCAATCAACTACTGTGGATGAAGAAAACCCTACAAGATGTACATGTTTTCTATGATGAGCCTATTCCCATTATTTGTGAAAACACTAGTTCCATCAACATGTCAAAGAATATAGTTTTTCACTCCAAGACCAAACGTATCCCCATCAAGTATAATTTCTTGAGAGAGAAATTTGCAGCTGAGACTATGAAGCTGGAGCATGTACCTAAAAAAGAGAAATTTTCCAATATATTCACCAAGCATAAATAACAATTTGAGTATTTGAGGCAAAGATTTGGAATTGTGCCTCTTGCCTCCCTCCACTAGCTCTTCCTTTAAGAGGAAGAATGGAATTTTTTGCATAAAAAGTGAATCAAGGTGAAGTTCCCTGGTCCACATGGATTAATATGAAACATAAATAATGTTGAAATGTGGAGTATGGTGAATGAGGAAGCATGATGGTGCCTTTTCCATTGATGTCAAAGGGGGAGAGATATAAAAAAAATTAAATAAGAAAGGGGGAGTGTGATCTTACATAGAAAAGGCACAAAAACATCACAAATACTAGCAACAGAAACTGGAACAAAAAAAACTAGTAAAGAGGTGTGCATTTCAGGGGGAGAAGGACTTAAAGGACTTGAGAGAACAAGAGGTGTTTTGTTTGATTTAGGTGTTTCCATCAATGCCAAAGGGGGAGAATGTTGGAAATAGGTTTTCATTGATGTAAACAAGTGACAATAGGTAGTAGCAGGAGGTAGCACATGGAAATAGAAGGAACATGTGTCAAAGAAGGAAGAATAGTAATGGATTTTCATGGCAGCATGACAACAAAAAGGTGAAAAGGCTTTAAAGCTAATTCCGGTAAGAAAATCATTTCAAGAGTAGGTGTAAGCCACCTAGATAGATAGAGTTATGAAAGAGATTTCGAGTGTTATGTGAACGTTTTAAAATGGCCTCCTTGATTTTTATATATAACCTATAAAAAATCAGTGACGCAAAGGATTTCATCACAGAGTTACACGTGTTTAAAGGAAAATTTGGTGTGCAGCGAAAGTTGGCACAAGTTTAAAACCTAGTAGAGGAGCCTCTATCCAAAGCTATGAGCTTAAGTGGAGGAAAAAAAGAAGTGGATAAGATTTTTATTGGCTAGAGGTGGAGCCTTATTTATAGGTTGGCCCAAAAAAGTTACCCTAGAAGGTTCACCCAAAAGTTTTTTTTAGCACTCAAGTCTAAGTGACCGGGCAGTTGTAGCTGAAACATCATGGCAGAAAAGTTACACACTGCTGAATGGGGACCGATCAGGTGGAGCCCACTCGATGGTATAAACCTAGCGAGAGAACCCCGTAGATGTGCAAAGGGTGCATATATGCATAGCATTGGGAGGAACAAAGCAGGATGAGCCCACCTAACTAGTTTATTACCGGACGATATAATTATAGAGCCCAAGGATACAGGTTGGGCTACTAACATTGAGACACGAAAGCATTTAATAATGTAGTGGAACGTAATAGAAACCAATGAGGAATTAAGTTGGGGAGACCAACTCTGCCAGTTAAGCATGCACAAGGCGATCCCAGAAGGAAAATATTGGAGGTAAGCGAAAGAGGGAGCACAATATAGAGCGAGATTTGAGTAAAACAAAGGAAAGTGTCAGGCCATATGGTGAATATTCGACGAAACTTGATATGGGCCTTTACATAGAAGTGGAGGTCATGGGGAGTGGTTTCCCACACGTTTGATCGCATATATTAATAGTATATATCAACCCCACAATCACTCCTCTGGAAAATAAAATCCCCTCAGGAGTTGCGTTAAGGAGAGAAATCTTGAACCTAAAGGTTTATCAAAGGAGCAATAAACGAAAGCACTAAGAGACACAGTAGTCGGGAGATCTTGGCATTTCCAACCTGACAGGCCACAACCAATCAAAGAGGAGCCAACAGAATGTCGCAATACATTTAAGACCACAATGGCCCATCTCGACAGAATGGTTAAAGTTAATTTTGGCGGCAGTGCGAGGCTGAATGGACCGGGAAATAAAGGCTCAATAGATAGAAAGGCAACCAATGGTGTTAGTGTCTGGGGATCTCCATGGACACATTGACCTCATGGAAGAAGCTATAAGTTCATAGAGGGAAACACAAATAAAAATTTGAGAGGAAGGGTGCTACAAGATACGCACCCACTCAGGGTTTTGTGCAGTAGCTAGAGGATAAATGGTAAAATAAAAGGGATCATGAAGGCCCTAGCCTCAAATAAATAAGCGATGTGAGCAACGCTGCAGAGCTGTTAACATAGGGAAATTGGCCAATGTAGGGCTAAAAGTTAGCTAAGTGCCCAAAGAGTTATTTAGAGGTCACAGAGACTAGTCCTATGGAGGAAAACAGGTAAAAGGGCTGAGAAAGGAGCTTAATCGCAGAAACCTCAAAATTTCTAATTTAATTTAAATTTTGGAACCTAAGTCAGAATTGACTGAAGATAAAAATACCAGGCATACTGTGAAAATTTGTAAAGAGTCGTAATGCATAAAACTCACAGAAAAACTCAATTTAAGTGGCAGAAAAGGTAGTGAAGATCCGATTAACTTGGAGATTAATCCCATATCAACAAACACAGTCGAGAAATATTGAGATGAAGAGGACAAAGGAAAAAATAAAGAAGCATCCAAGTAATCAAATAAACTTTAAAAGAAGGCCTAATCAGGAAAAATTAAATATGCAATTGTTTTTTAGACAAATATTCTGTTGTAGCGAGAGGTTGGGATGGTGTTTTGAGTTATTATGGATTTTTGAAGTTGTTGGTGGTTGAGATATTCACTTGTTTTTAAAATAAGAGAAGGAATTCATATTTCCTAGTATGAAAATGGATGAAATATGGAACAATGAGTGTTTAAATAAAGTTGTATATTGATGATTAGGGCTTGATGGTGCTACTTCCAGTGGGTGTTGAATAATTGTCTGGTTTATAGCTCCATTCAGTTGCAGTTGAAGAATCAGGAAGTTGCAACTTCCTACTGGTTGTAGATGGAGGTTTGTATTTGGAAGTTGTAGCTTGTGCTATTAATTAAATTTAAGAGTAGTTATGAAATTTAAATTTTTCTTTGTGTGTGTTCCATTGAGTTTTATTTTATTATGCTTATAATTTGTTGAAGTAATTTATAGTGTGTTTAAAGTTAAAAGAATTTTTAAATTGGTAAAATTTGTTACAATATTCATTCACTCACCTCTCAGTATTTTCTTGTTTTCCAACAGTATTTTCATTTGTTGTAAGAGTTAGTTATGTCTCTCGTACAAGGATAAGTGGCATGCAAGTGACAAGGGATGACCAACTGTGATTCCCTTCATTAGCTGAGGAAAAGACAAATGATGTGAATGTCAACAATGCTCCCAACAATGTTGTTGAGGATGACCATGTGGTAGAATCTGATCTTGTCCCACCATCAACCACAAAGTCACCATCAACCACAATCCAAGGGGAAATTTGAACTATAAAGATCAACATTATAAGACATTGGGAAAAATACGACATGTTAGTCACAATTGACAACATATAGCTTAATGGAAATTCAATTCGGGCATCTGCAAAAAAGAATGGTATTCCTACCTCATCAATACATTATTGGATAAATGAGCTCACTCATATAAAATGTAGAGGGCCTCTTACAGTTATGGATAAAGAGGAAGCCGAGGTGGTTTAGTAGTATAAGGAGATACAACTCAAATCCATAGTTTCTCAAATCTCTCAGGGGAGGCCAAATCCATTCAAACATGGGTTCCCTGGTAAACCATTGTGGTTTGGGTTTTAAAAAAATGCATCAATACCTTGTATTGCATACAATTGACGACCTTGAGAGAGACAAATATTTAAATATGTGTCTTGCAATTGTGTCCAAGTTCTATGACAGTCTTCTAGTGCATATGATAAGAATTCGTATGCTACATACCATATATGGAACTATGATGAAAAATGGTTACAAGGAAGAAATTGTGGCATGTGGGTAACTGCCAAGATAGGGAGCTGAAATGTGCCAAATATTTTTCCTAAGAGTAGGTAGTTGATAAATATTCTATGGTGTGTCAATTTAATTCGTGCTTCAATCTCAAGATTTTATCTATTGAAAGGTAAATATTAATTGAAAAACTATATGCAAAACTATGAACTAGGTGAATGCATGGATGCGTACCCCCATGAATGTATGACTAAAGGAATTTTTTTCTAAATTTCTTGGGTCACTTTTTTGCATCTATACCAGGTGGTGTCTCACCTGAGAACATACAAATATTGATTTTAGATGGTCATGGAAGTCACATTGTTGTGCAAACAATTAAGGAGGAAAACATTTTTGGCATTCAACTCTTAACATTGTCAACTCATAGCACTGATATATTGCAACCCCTTGATGTTAGTGTTTTTTTCCCTTCCAATAACTATTTTAGGTTAGAGCGAGCTTCATGGATGGAAAAGAATCTAGGGATTGAGGTGAAAAGGTTTGAACTAGCATATATTGCAAGTAAAGCATTTAAAATATCTTTCACACCATCATATATCAATGTTGTCTTTAGGAGGATTGGAATATGGCCAATGAATTATTATGCTCTTATGTATGATACTAGTTGTAGTGAGGTGTTTCATGTAAAAGTCATGTACAAGTATTTCTTGAAGTGCAAGAAGAAGTGGATCAACAAGAAGATGCAGTTGCAGTTGAGGATACGATTTCCATCTCTCAAGGACACTTATATGGTGATGATGATGATTATGTATGTGGAAAACAATATTATCTTGAAACAATTGATAATAACATGGAGGTTTTTCTACCGATTGAGGCACATGGAGCTTATGTTGTTGATATTCTTAATAACTCTATTAATCATGCAACTGACAATGAGAATGTGGTTGAAAAATACATTGTTAATATTTTACTAGGAAGCAAAAATGACCAATTGATATTTCCAAGCCAAGTAACCCCACCATTATAGCTAGTAGAATCCATGATGAATATAAAAAAATATAGTGTCTCAAGATCCAATGAAAACATCATGCCTTCACAACCAACAAAATTGAATGATGAAATTGTTCTTTTTTTGTGGACAATAGATCACTCGAAAAATATAGTGGACATAATAATGAACCATGTGAAGATAAAAATATAGTTCAATAAGTTGTCCCAAATATTCAAATTCAAGTGTCAAGAAATGACATGCAGGTGGTAGGGAATGAGAAGTTACTTGGTTGGTTCCTAAAGCTACAAGTAGAGACAGTGTTAATGAGAGAAAAACATACAACACCAGGTAGTCATTGTTTGGGAAGAAGTTCACAGTTACTCACCTCAGAAGACTATATAAACCTATTAGTTGACTCTGAACAAAATAATATTGAAATTCAAGAATTAAAATAGAAAAAGAAGGATTTAGCCAAGGAAAACAAGGCAACAAGTATTATTGTAGCACAACTTCGAGCAGAGGAAAGGCTTAAAAGAGAGAAAAAAAGGCAAGAGAAGGACCATTAAAAACAATTGACAAGGCAAGAAAATGAAGCAATAAAGGCTCAAAAAATGCTTCTAAAAGAACAACAGATGATAGATATGGTTGAAAATGATGTGATCATAGTTAATGAAACAAGGATAATGTCAATCACATTGGACTAAATTGCAGATAATACACCATTATTCCAAGACCTCATAAACATTCAAGTGTCTTGCTATTAGAATGGGGGTTTACCCACTTACTCTATTCCTACTAGTGTAGATTCTAATCCTATGTTTTCTTGTGAGACACCTCCACTTGATGCAAGGGTTAGTAGCACATGTGTGTGTTATGGGTACTCAAATCCTCCATGGCTACAAGGTTTATGTTTGGAGCCTACAATATCTTATACTCATGTTACTCAGGATGAATAGACAAGGGTGTGAGTTCACTGATTTACTGGTTTACAAAAAACCCTTAGCAAGGTTTACAAAATCCCTAAGAAAAAACCCTCATATTTATCATTGTCCATAAAACCATTTTCCAAAGACTTTGAGTTAATTTACAAAATCCTTATGCAAATTTACAAGAAACCCATAATTTTTTACTATCCACAAACAAGAAATTACAAACAGAAAGACTATAGACTCTTTGAATGTCCACAAACTAGAAATTCATATTTTACAAAAACCCTAAGAGAACTATACAAAAACTCAAAGAAAAATTTACAATGAACCATAAGAAAAATTTACAAAAATCCTTATTTGTGACTATCCATAAAACCATTTTCCAAAACCTTGAGTTAATTTACAAAAACCTTAGAAAACTTTAAGAAAAAAAACCTTATTTTTGTACTGTTCAAAAAAAAGAAATTACAAAAAAAAGAGAAAGAGAACACACTCTTTGATTGTCTACAAATAGGAAATTACAAACAAAAAGAGCACAAACTCATAAAAACACAGAAGAACACACACTTCCCATGGATTGAATGCGTTTACAAATAGAGAGTTAGCATATGGTAGGATTGAAAATCCTACCAGAATGTGATCGACAAAGCCATTGAGTGGCACAAACCCCACTGCATCAGTGATGAATACCTCGCCATACCTCATATGAAAATCCAACTGAGCTTGCTTGCATAAAAAATCACAGAGATGTCAAAAAACTTCAAAAAAACCATCAACCCAAGTGAAAATATATGCAAAATCACTCACAAGAGAACTTACCCTCATAAAAACCCACTAAAGGTCGAAACCTCCATGTCAACTGAAATATGGTAGATGGTCGAAAGCAGGCAATTGTACCAATCATTAGCACACCACTACCATGGAGAAACGAGTCATGAAAAACTAAACCCTTAACCACAACAGGTGAACCCCTAAACCCATGACAAACCACTTCTTTCAATAGAGAAAAAAATGCAGCACAATGGCCGAGGGTTGGGTGACCAACATCAAGGCATTGAACGAACAACACTAGGGAAAAAAAATGCCCACACCCTGACCCCAAGAAAAATATACTACCTTCCTCTCAAGAAAAATTACACTACGTTCCTTGCAACACTAGATAAAAACCCTAATCGAAATGAAAAAACACTTGAATCAAGGAGGGAGTTAATTCCCCATCTAAAAAAAAGGTAGGAAGGTGAGGTGGCCATATGTCCTACAAGAAATTGATTGATTTGGTAGTCATTTGTGGAGCACTTATATTTAGGCTCACATACATATAACCTATTTCTTGTGCTGGAGAGATGCAATGTATGATTTAGAATATTTATAGTTTCATAAATTTTTAATAATTATGCCATTGTGTCAATGTTTGAGTCATTGGATCAAATGTTAGGCGATTGAAATGTTTTATGCCATTAGATCCACAATTAAATAGTTTTTTATAATGTTAGTTTTTTTTTCCTTTTTAATAAGTTATATTGAATTTAATTTTTGGTGAATTTTAAGTTAAAATGTTGTTATTAAAAATTTGTTAGATTTTAACCTTAACTTAACATTTTGACTATGTCAAATTACACAAAAATAAAAATAGAAGTAAATTAAACAAAAATATTGACATAATGTAATGAATATTTTAACAAGGTCAAAATACAAAAAATAATAATAATAAAATAAAATAATAATAAACTATAAAAACAACCCATGGAATTGACCCATAGTATTAATGTGGAATGTAGTTTATTTAAAGAGGGAAATTAGGATGGCCTAGATAAATCTTAACTCTGGATCATATGTCTTGATATGTAAACATCTTTTAGAGTGAAGAGAATTGATCCCTCTCATAAATAATATATATCTAAACGAATTATTTAATAAAACCATTTTTAAATGTTTATAAATAGTATTCTTTTAAAATTTTACTTAATAAAATGTATCTAAATTTTCATACATCCAAATATACATAGTTTTTCTTGTTCTATATTAGTTTTGTTACAACTATTTTATTATTCCAAAAATACATGGTTTTTTTGTTATATATTATTTATGTTACAACTATAGTATTTCTTAATATATAAAAAATTAAATTAATAATGATTTTTTTTTTTAAATATGTGATCTTTTTTAAATTTCCAAATTATCTCATAGGACAATATTTATCTTGATCAATAATGATGAATTCTCATTTCTCAAATAACACTGAATTTACCTCTAATTACTTAATTGTAATAGTTTCTAACTACATAACAGTTTGTAAGTACATACAAACTCTTTCAGTTTTTTTTTTTTGTTAATGAATATCAAATTTCTCCATTAAAAAAATATATATATATACTTATCTTTAATTACCTAATTGTAACTAAAAAATCTTACATGTTTTTTACTTTATAATCATAAACAATTTTCATATTATATGATGTCACACTTACTCAACTTTTTATTCTAAAATTTTAAACAAAGTTTTTCACTACATAATTTTAGCTTTTATAATGTTTATTTTTATTTTTCAATTCCAAACAAAACTTACAAAAGAAAAAACCCACTCAGTCCTCACTATACATTATATTTTTACGAAATTGGCACTATGTAATTAACAATAGAGTAAGTTGAGACAACCCTAAGGGGTTTTTTGTACAATTTTTATCATAACCTTTCCCTCCTTCCAATATATACTGTAGAGTCTTATGAAGAGAGAGTACATTCTAGTTTATAACCTGATCCACAATCAAAGAAAATGGTTAGGGATTTCACAAGCTATTAGTTTATAACTTGATCCAAAATCAAAGAAAATGGATAGAGATGTCACAAGTTATCATTCACATAGTGATGTATTGAAGTTCTCAGTTGAAATGGATCCTATTAGATGCATGGTGGTCGAAGACTCTAAAATTTTCAAAATAGATATCTGCTATGTAATCGATATTGTCTACAAACCATCCAAATTTTACATCTTATACCTCAATTTCTAACAATAACCGCTCAATTTACTCCCCAATTTTTGGAACCCCCACCCATGCTGGGGAGATCACAGTGTAAAATCAAATGTTCTTGTGGTTTTTTAAAGGGCCCATAAACAAAACAAACAACTAGAAAGTCAAAATTGTGGTATAATAACTTATTTTTGAATCATTGTGATAAAAAAACATCACATTAGCTCACATAATATATCTAATTCTATAAGGATATAAGATGATAACAAATTTTTTAATCATGATAACTAGGTGACAACTAAAACAAAGTTGTAGCCACAAGCAAAAAATCACAATACTCATAGAATATATCCAAGGTTGCAATGAACCCCATACATAGTGATGGACCTCATGGGAATTTTAGTGCACATAGAACACAACCCTAAAAATTCTTTACTTTTGATCAATTTAGAATAACCTAATATGTCTAGATTGGATTTCGAGGTGGGTGGTACAATAATTGAGGATGCTTCTTAAAGGGTAAGGGAATTCAGATACTGTATCCTTCCACCAAATCTATAAAAAGTGAGACTTGTAGATTATAGTTTTACAAAATTTACACTATTTGATTAAGAATAAGTTACAAACATTGGGTATTTAAAAATTAACAAGAGGAAGGTACATGATGGCCATGGTAATTAATGTGATTCTTTCTCTATTTTTATTTAAAATAGTAATTTGTATTTGTATTTTTTTAAATGAATATTGTTAAATGTGTTGTACTATTTTTATTTAAAATAGCAATTTGTATTTGTATTTGTTAAATGAATATTTTTCAATGTGTAATTGAGTAAAATGTATTAAATTGATATTATAATTTTTAAGATATTTATTTTAAAAACTCAAAGTATGTTGAGTTTTGTTTTATTAAGGTTTACTTTACATGTGTAGATAATGAATCTATCTGAAGTCTCAAACAATATTCTTCTTTCTCTTCTTATTCTAGCTTGCACCTTGACACTCCTCCTCTCCTCCTTGCACAAATTTAAACTATCAGGGACAAGGAAGTTTTTTCATATAGGAACATTTAGATATGATAAGGAAAATGTGATACTCTATTGTAATTTTCTCGACAAATGTGATGGCAAGTGTGCCATAAATGTTGAGAATTTCATGGTTAATGTAGTATAATCTACATGCAAATTTATAGTCTTTTGTACAAGATCAAGAAAGATATGTCCAATATCCAACACCATAGAGCAAGACATGTTCACCAATTCAAAATTTGCTTACAAATATCTCTCATTTCTAGAGTTTTTTTTTCAATAAACTTGTTTTTACTGCTCTTGAACTGATAAAAGCCATTGTTGTTGCATATAGGAGCATTTATATCTAATAAGAAAAGTGTGATACTGTGTTATAATTTTCTCTACAAATGTGTTGGAGTTTTTTTCTCAATAAAATTGTTTTTACTGCTCTTAAGTGATGAAATACATCATTGTTTCATATAGGAGCATTTAGTTCTGATAAGAAAAGTGTGATACTATGTTATAATTTTCTCTACAAATGTGTTGGATTTTTTTTCTCAATAAACTTGTTTTTACTGCTCTTAAGTGATGAAATCCATCGTTGCTGCATATAGGAACATTTATCTCTCATAAGAAAAGTGTGATACTCTGTTATAATTTTCTCCACAAACATGATGGAAAGTGTGCCATGAATTTTTGAAATTTCATGGCTAATGTAATATAAGATAAATAAAAATTCATTTTTTCTATAGAAGATCAGGAAAGCTATGCCAAGTAGCCAACACCACAGAACAACATGTTTTCCAATTCCATAAATGCTACCAAATATCTTTCGGTGTTGGATTTATTTTCTAAATTGCCTTATTTTTACCTCTCTTGAAGTGATGAAAGCCACCTCTCCATACATTTTTTACTATCTGCAAAAAGTACAAAAAAAAAACGGTATTTTCTTTTTTGATAAGTCTATATACGATTTATACATATTATGTAGTAAGAAACGTTTTTTGATAATAAAAATCATTGAAAGGGGAAATGAAAAACTCAATACACCCCTCTAGATATACAATGTCTCATGATATTCTTTTCATTTGGTGATACATGGAAATTCCAATACCACAACTCGTTCACATTGTCCCTCACATTATACAAAATTCTATCTTGATAAGGTTTCCTACGTATATTAGCTCAACATGCAAGGTCATCATTCTCATATTATTGAATCCTAATTTTTTAATGCCTTCATAAACTTTTGCTTAATGTTTTGTACATTCTTGTTTGCATTCACAACAACCGATTTGATGTACTTCCTATTCCAACAACACCTGTCAATAATGCCCTACTAGCACTTATGCCATATTCAGATTGATATTTAGCAATTTTTCAAAGGGTTGATGTCATATTTCTTGATACCAACTCATTTACCTTCACCTCTTTGGAATATCTAATGCCCAATAGTTGAACTATATTTCTTAGATATTTGTGCTTTAAAAATATATTTAAGAATTAAGCTTGTGTTTTGATAGATATACCTTCAAAAATATTTTTAATCACCCAATTCACTTTATCTTCAATTGTTCATTCATGAATTAGTGGCCTCATTTCTTCAATTTTAGTTGATTCTATATTATCTAGAAAATTATCACCAAAGAAAATTTCTTGCAACTTCCGATTAATGTCCATGTTTTCTGCATGTGGTATGATCTTGTCGTACGTAAGATGTCGTCCCTACATAAAAAGAAATAAAAAATAAATAAATAAATAAATAAATAAATAAATAAATAAAATTAATTTGAACTTGACATGTACATTGAAAAAATTCAAAATATTAAAATGGTGACTTCATTTGTGTGGTCAATATTCTCATTGAAAATTCCCTCTACATCTCTCATTTCCTCATCATTTCCAGGTACATCCACATCTCTTTCAAGCTCTCTATTTTGTACATGTACATCTCCTTCATGCTCTCTATTTTGTACCTCCACATTCTTTTATGCTTTTTATTTTCTTTTAATGTTTTTCTCTTTTATAGTAGAGCATCATTTTTTTCATTTAAAATAAATACATTTTATAATATATTTTTTCACTATATGAAAATAATATATATATATATATATATATATATATGACTAAAATTTTGAACTAAAAATTCTAAGTAGGTGCAGGGTTTTCAATATTGATGTATCACACTATACTACACTTGGAGGTAAGGAACACTAGTGCCCGTTCACTTAATGTACCCTAATGTGTTAAATCTCTATGCAATTCACCAAATCCATTTAGTTCCAACTTAGTCTTATTTTCCTTAAAAAATATTATTATCATCAAAGATATATCATAAAAATATACAATTATAATTATATCTAATTATAAAATAAATTTTTTAAAATTAATGTAGAAATTTGATTGTGAAAGTAGTATTTTTTAATGATATAACTAGTAAAGTGATTATCCCCTTTTATTTTTTTAATAATTCAATTAAGATTAACATTTGTCTGTGGTCATGATGAACTTTTTTATTTTTCATGTTAATTACCTTTTATAACTCTAGGAGGTTCTTAATATTTCCTTTGTTTTTAATAAATGGCACTCAAACATATATTTAAAAAGAGGATTAGGTAAGAGAATTTTACCATAATAAATTTTTTGTTTGTCCAACTTCACAATGTTAATGTTTATTTACCTAAAGTATATATATTAACGAATAAAATGTTGAACTAAAAATTCTAAGTAGGTGCATGCTTTTTTATATTGATGCATCACACTATACTACATTTGGAGGTAAGGAACACTTGTGCCCTTTCACTTGATGTGCCATAATGTGTTAAATCTCTATGCAATTCACCAAATCCATTTAGTTCTAACTTAGTCTTATTTTCCTAAAAAAAATATTATTATCATCAAATATATATCTTAATATTATACAATTATAATTATATCTAATTATAAAATAATTTTTTTAAAAATTAATGTAGAAAATTGATTGTGAAAGTGGTCTTTTTTAATGATATAACTGGTAAAGCTATATCCCTTTTTATTTTTTTAATGATTCAATTAAGATTAACATTTGCATATTTTCATGATGAAATTTTTTATTTTTCATGTTAATTACCTTTTATAACTTTAGGAGGTTTTTAATATTGCCTTTGTTTTTAATAAATGGAACACAGTTGTTTATTTAAAAAGAGGATTAGGTAAGAGAATTTTAAGATCATAAAATTTTTGTTTGTCCAACTTGACAATGTGAATGTTTATTTACTTAAATTTCGCTCCCATATTCAATAGCTCCCCATGAGGTTTGAAGATAATAGGTAATGGAAATTGAACGAGATATAAAACAAATAATTTATACATAAAAAAATCAGTTCTATAAATTATAGTAGTTCTCACTTGAGTAATCTTTCAATTTGGCATTCAATTCTTTATTAATAAAGTTGTTTTACATAGGGAGTACAATAATTTTGTAATAGGAGAAAAAATATTCACAATTTAATTAATTTGAATAAATAGATGTGTGTAAAATATTTTAATAAGAAATTAGATTTGTAAATATAAAATATAAAACTATAACTTAAATTTGTGATTTTTAATTTTTTTTCCCTTATGTATATAGAGAAAGACTAAACCAAATTTGGAGTTAAGAAAAATAAACCATAACATAAAAAACAATATCTCCTTCAAAAAAATGTCCCCATATTAAAATGACATTCACTTTCTTGTATATAAAGACTATCATTCTTCATATACAATTTCTAACAAGCATGCAATTGGGGCTAAGATATGTTGATGAACTTGGAGTAAACTCTATTTTTGTTAATAAAAATTCTCTTTATTTATATTTATTTTAGATATATTGTACTTGAATGTATTTAAAATATCTTATTTGAGTTACATTCTCATTTCATGGTTGTTTCGGAGGAATATTAATCACCAAATGATTTTCACCCCCCATTTCCTATTTCAATATCTATAACAAAATTTTTATATATGTGAACATATTATATTGGTTTACATATATGTTTTCACATGCAATTTCCTATTTCGATATCTATAACAAAATTTTCTAGTTGATAACTCTTATCATCAATATCTTTGAAACTTTCACTATCTGCTTCCATGGAAGCAAAATTTTCTTTTCATTCCTTCATGATGGCTACTTATCTGCAACATCTTATTTCTTCTAGGCTACTCTTTCCTATGCTATTTCCTTATGGCTTTTCTTTTGCAACATATGGTGCAGTTGCTAATTAAATCTCTTTTCTGACAAAAACATCTTCACCAAATCACTACAGATTTAATATTTTACTCAATTATAATTTTAAAATATAATTACCATTTAATAATCATAGATTAAATTAAATTTTACTATTATTATGTTTAAAAGTAACACCAATCACTAAAAGCACAATTATTATTATGATTAAAAGTAACACCAATCACTAAAAGCACAATTGGACGAAAATGTTCAGTTGGAGTCTAACTAATTTAAGGATACAAACACTACGCCAAGAACACAACATTGATAAGACTCTCATGCAGTCCAAGTCTCATCTCAGTAAAGCAATGAAGGCCGTCATCGGTTTGAATGAGCAAAAATCCGGAAATGAACCTAACAGCGAAATGAGCAAGACAAGAATGCTCATAGGTTACGCTAAGCTACGTCCCGTCCCTGCGCTTCATCACAACATCGGGATCGAAGGAACAAGTAAGCTCATCGCACAATGTTTGTATTAAACATAACTTGAAACATTACGAGAAATTTTCTTGAATATTCCCCTTTTCCACGTCCTTCTTAATATATGGTCACTTCGTAATCTCTCCCATGACTATGAATTCGAAATTCGATATTACATTACCCTTACCCCTCAAAAAGTTAAATAGGTGGGTATCTTCCTTTTTTAATATAAAATCAAAATTTGATATTACAATAGTCTCACCATTCAAAAAATTAAATAGGCTGGTATCCTTCTTTTCGAGTAATGAGATTAATTTGCAATTCAATAATATTTAATCTTATTTGCAAGATTCAGATTAAATGTTAAAAAATGATTTTAATGCAGGTGATTTTAACATTCTCTACCCTGAGTTCTTGATTTCTGATCTTAAATACTATTTAGATACAAATTGGTCGTTTGATTTTCAAACAAAATTAAAAGGTATTTTTAACTAATTAAATTTTAGGTTTTTTTAAATAAAATGAAATGAATTAAGTAAACTCACTTAAAATTTCCGAAAAATAAAGTGAAAGTTTATCTCTAATAAATTATTAAAAAAAATCTAAAATCAGAATTAGAATATATTTAAGTATTATAAATTTACGAATAAAATTATAATATTTAATATAGTTTTGATTCACATCTGGCCAAACGTTTGAATGGAACATGGAAAAGGACATGGGGGACAAAGCAATTTAGAATATTGACTAACTGGCCATACTGACCGACATGATTTCTATGTCGAGTGTACTTATTAGAGGATGACCTCCGGTAGGATGTGTTTTCAGCTATAAAATGAAATATTTTCACATCGATGGATTTGGTTGGACTAAACATGATACCGTATTTTGTTGCAGTCAATGAATACTTCCAAGAATCAGTGACCATATTTATTTTTTAAATGTTTAACATTTTTAGCTATTACATGGTATGCTACATTATTTTGTATATAATTGTGGTTTAAATGTTACATGGAGTATATTATCGTGAGATATGTGTTCAACGAAAAGAGATACCGGTAAGTTAGTAAGCTTAATTTTTATTGGGTTAATATTTATTTATTTTATTTTATGAAACTCATATTTAAAAATATCAGTTATAATTATTTTTAAAAAAATTGTGAAATAATTTTTAATTATTATTTTGTTTTAAAGTAATTTTTTTAAATTTATTTATTTATTTTTAATTCTTTTTATATGGTTTTGTAATAAACATTAAAAATTTATAATTTTTATTGTAAATATTTAAAATTATATTCAATTTAGATAAAGAGAAAGATGAAATTTGATGTTTCCATTGTTAATAGTAGTAAGAATCAACTAATTAAAATTATAGTTTTTAGTGTGTGAAAAATTGAAAGAAGTAATATTGGTTTGGTATAGAAAGTATAAAATATAAATTACTCAACGCTATTAATGAACAACTAACAACTAAGTACTAATGTCCACCATATATATATGTATAACATTTGCAACAAATCATACTAGCTTAACGTTGATCAATAATAATAAATTATCTTCAAATTTGGGAGTCTACTTGATATTATGGAGGAGTGGTATGTCAATATCAATCACTATTTAAGGTAGACACTCGCTGTTAGGTCCCTATAATACTATTGTATCCCTTTATTTTTATTATTAGTATAGACCCCTTATTGTTATTGTTGTGCCCATGTAGTCCTCATGTTGTTAGTATTGAGCCCCATAGAAGCCCATTATTGTTTCTGTTGTCCCCTTACATTGTTATTGTTATGTCCACTAGGATTATATTATGATCCATTAGATGCCTATATATAAAAAGGAGGTTTTGTCATTTGTATCATAAAATAATTGTTCAATTATATAATTTAAAGAAGGTTTCTCCCTCGAAGTGGCTGAATTCTAAGGTGCTAATCTCTCTTTTCTTCTATTTTGGGACATGGTTTCACAACACTCACTAATACGCATTGTAAACTAATATACCATATAGCATTCAATAATTGATTATTTTATGCATGATATTTTTTTCAAAAAAAATCCTTCAATACCATAAGTACATCTCCACTAACAACAATAAACTTGTATGCATGAGTCCACAAATTTGAATCTCTTCAACTACATGTGTAAGGTGATGCTCTTCTGAATTAAAAAAACCTCAAAGGTAGATAATCTTTTATCTCATACATTAGATAAGGAATCTCTTCCAATACTTGATATGTTCTTTAAGGATTCCACTAGTCTCACCCAAACATGCAAGAGAATCATATATGTCCAAATAATATTATACAATAGAATTAAGTGAAATGAATCATATATGTCCAAATAATATTATACAATAAAATTAAATCAAATGTCAATAAATTATACGAGTAAAATTTTAATTTTGTATTCACCTCATATATAATTACTAAATACTATTTAGAAAACTTGAATATTATGACAAGAAAACAATATTACTCTTTAGGTTTAGAAACAAATATCTATTCTTATAAAATAATAATATAATTGATCAAAATACAAAAAAATTTATAAAATACAAAACGTATACAAAAGATTGCCAATTTTTATTTTCTACGCATTTAAAATAACTTTCCAATATTATTGTATCATTTATGTCTTTAAAAAAAGTTAACTAGAAATCTAATTTTCCATATAACCTGTTTTATATCATGGAAGATGAGTGTACTATTCAATACTATAAAAATGATATTCAAATATTGCATATTATATTAGCTTCCTCACTACCACTAATAATTTCAACCATTATTTATTTATTTTTTTCATCCCTATAAAACTCTCGATAACATGTTCAAATATTATTTTCATTATGCATTGTGTCTAACTAACATATAGTATATGTGTTCTTTCGGTCGTACAATTGATTGAATTGGATAGAGGTCCGTTTCATATTTCAGGGAAGTTCACAATATGAACTTTTCTGAAAAATAATATAAAATATATTTATGAGTATAATAAATGATAAGTAAATGTAAAAAAGGAGTAAGTTACAAATAAAGTTGTAATTAAAACAAAATGGACATGCTCAATAACGTTTCTCTATAATTGAAGTGTCATTATTCATTGTCTTTTCCCCTCTTTAAAGGCATTCCCTCCCTTCTATAGTGTGATGCTTATGATTCCCAGGGATGAAATACATGCATTTATAATACACTTATTTTCCTCAATGTCTTGAATTCTTACATTTCTTTTCAAAATCATGTTCTTTTGTGACCATATAACATTTTAAATTCTATTATATAACATATAAATGTGTTAATGTAAGGGAGAAATATTGCATCGAATTGAATATATTTCTATCTTATTGATCGGGAGATGTAATAAAATTAATGTTAAATAATTACCTTGAAATCTTGATAGTAAAAATCTTAAAATATACAACTATAGCATCTATACTGTGGTATTTATTTCGTTATTTGAAAACATAAATATTTATTTATTTTACAAGTTGTCATTACAATAAAAATGAACAATGAATTCCAACATTGTGTACCTTTTCTCTGTTAATTTAGTTTAGTAGGAAGAAGGCATTTGTGTATAACAGAAATAGTCCAAATTAATTATTTTATATAAGATATCTAAATTTTTTTCATTTGAGTTATTATTCAAAATGTGGAAATATGGAAAGATAATATACTAATTATTTTATGCAAGATATTTAAATTTTTTCATTTGAGTTATTATTCAAAATGTGGAAATATGGCAAGATAATATAGGTCTTTTGAGTTCACCTTATTTTTCACTTCATTAGTTTCATTTTGACAACTTATACTTAAGTATATACATATATTTAATTGTTATTAGTATGATTCATACATAAATATCTCCTTTTACAATTTTTATTTTACTAGTTTAATATCTATTAAAAATAGAAAGAAAAAAAAAGGAATAAGAAAATAAATAATTTTATTAACAAGAAATGATGAGCACACTAATATTTAAATAAACGAGACTCCAACTTGTATGGTGCCAAGATGCAAATTTGTATTCACGAGGACTCTAATACTTTCAATTATTCAGGCTCTAACCTGGTATTATACAAGGCTCCAACCCTTTGGGAGGACCTGGATCCCCTAGGACTCTAACCTTGTATTCCACAAGGCTCGAATCTTGCCTTTACGAGGCTTGAAAAGCTATGGTTCCAAACCTCTACTTCAATTGTTCAAGGTGGGTACAAATACCTCTTAAAGGCTTCTAATATATTCTTCAACAAGTTTTTATAATGCCTTCATGATTAACTTCAACAATGCCCTCAATTAACCTCCAAAATAGCTATTTCATCAAGGTAAATTCAATAACCATATTTGGTGTCTCGAACACTCTTCATGTTACTAAAATAGTCTTCTCCTATGTTACTCCATGAGGGCTTAAATCATGCATCACAAGGTCAAGAATTTCTCCAATAATGACTCCAATATATGTTTCTAAAAATATCTTCAACATGTATTTAATAATGGTTCAATATATATTGAATACAATTCTCCAAATGTGTCTTCAATTGGCTCAATAGTGCTTCAAAATATCCTACCTCATGTCAACATTAAGTATCTTCAAATTGCTTCAACAATTAGTTCCAAATGATACTTTAACAATACTCTAGATGGTATTCAATGATGTTTTAACAATTCTTCAACAAATATTTAAGAAGCTTCAAGGAGTGTTCAAGGATTGCTTCAACAAGGGGCTTATACTAGCTCAAACATATCTTCAACAATGTACTTAACACAATGTCCTCAGAACAATGCTTTAGGGATGCTTCAAGTTTGTTACAACAAGGCCTTATAGATAACTCTCCAAGGTGTCACCAAAAGACTCTTCCAAATGTCTCCAAAAGGCTACCCATAACTATTGAAAGGCTCCTTCAAGAGGATGCCGCATAAACTTCAAGATATAATTTTAGCTCCAAATATGAGCTTAATAGGTTGCTCTCAAAAATTCCAAGAATTTTCAAAGAATATTTTAATTTTGTTACTTATTAGCTTTAAACATAATCCAAAATATTGTCTCAAATGATGTATTGAGTTCTTGTCATAATTTGAGTTTTATTACAGTTCTAAAATTTTGGGAGTATGTTTGCAACAAGAGAGGTATTGCTACAAGTATGAGTAAGCCACAAGAGGGCTAAGCTGAAGTCTGCAAGAGGAATAAGTCTGAGCTACTAGAAGTTTCACACAATTCTGAGATACTTGTTTGTAACAATGCCACCATAGGTCCAAAATTGTCCTTAGAAGTTTCCATCCATAGGCCAATGAAGAATGTAACCACAGGTCCTAAAATTTTCCTTCATAGGATTGAAATGTAATGTTCGCAGGTCTACAATAGAAGGATCACAACAAGTCCAAAAATATGGTGCAACTGGTGCTTAGTTCTGAGATATCATAGGTTTGTGAATGGGAGTTATTTCAAGCTCTAATCCTATTCCAAATGAACCTCATAAAATTCAATGAAAACACAGAAGATTCATGAAAAATGTCACTCTTTTAGATGGTTTTCATCCTCCTTGTTCAACTTTGAATTGTCTAATATCCGGTTGGTCTTCTCTAAATTCTTCGTTAAGGTGGTGCTTGATTGGATTATTAAAATTTCTAATGTATAGTTGTTTTGTCATGTTGTGAAGTTACATGAACTTTGGAATGGTATTTTGAGGCTAATCAAGTTTTCTAGAAAAATTTACCCTTTTTTACATACATATATTTCAAAAATTAATATCTCCACAACAACAAGAAATTAGAGGGAAAGTAGGTACCCGCTACAAAGGTCTTGAATTTATTTATTAGGTGGTGTAAGAGAAATATCAGTATTTAGTCTCTAATGTGACAAATAAATTGTTCTTTTATGAAAATTATTACAATTTTGTGACATCCCTTAGGGATTTATGGTATGATTTTCTAGAATAGGGCATAGGATTTGGATATTATGATAAAGGCTAAGGTATCATCATCATGGAACTAGGGCATTAGGGTTATGGCTTCTTGATCATAGGAACATAGGGTATAAAGGTTAATATAGAACATCATCAAGAGTAAGGGTTCCTAGGATTTTATCAACAATAACTAGGGTCTCATCATGTTAGTGATTCCATATTTATCAATTATCTTGGTAGGAATAATTCCATGGTAGGGTTTCTTCCATGTTAGGGATTCCAAGGTAAGAGCTCCTTCTAGTATTAGTGCATTCTATCCATTAAGCCTTGCTTCAACAAAACTAGGGAACCATATGAACATCTAGGATTTGCATCAATCATATTGATAAGGCATTATATATTACTAGAGTTTAATCATATGCATTTGGCACCAAGGGTATTTATTATAAACATTGTTAGGGTTTTGTCGTAGGGTTTGGAATTAGGGTTTTGTACTTATTATTTTTTCCTAGAGTTTGATTCAAAAATGCACCCAAGGTTTATCATCACATTGACATTGATTACACTTTTACCGACAATATCCCCCTTTGCCATTGACGGAAATATTCTTCCCCTTTAAGTATTCTCTCCCCTTTTTACATCAATGGCTAATACATTGTTTTTCCTAACAATGTTTTCTCATCAAGTTCTGTCCCTATCTTCATGATCATCCTCGTCATTAATTCCCATGTCATCATGCTACATTATTTGTCATATTTTCCCCTTTTCTTCTTCAAGGAAAATTCTCCATGATAAGTAAGTTCCTCCCCTTGTCATCATGCTAGTATCCATTTCATAGAGTTGCTTTAGATGTCATAGTGTTGAAATTGTGTTCCCCTTAATAGTATGCATCATCTTCTTAATAGACATAGCTTTTGACTATGATGTCCTAATTTGATAAGCAACAAGTATTGATGCCTTAGTCATTCAAGGCACATTCAACGTGTTCTTTTGATGGTGCAACCTGAATTCTTATACAAACTTGTTTGAGTCATTTTCCCTTGATTGAAAAATCTTGAGATTGTTTAGGAACCCAATTCAAGTTGTAATATTGAGCCATATGTCCAATATTGTGGCATTTGAAGCATTTATTTTTGTACATTAATGAGGGGGCATACATCTGTTGGTGAACATATTGGAGTGTTTTCTCGCAATTATACTTCTGGGGAATATATTGGAATCCTCATAAATGCATATGTTATATTCCGTGGAATCCTTTTACATATGCCCAAAATTTGAACAAGAAAAACAATATCCAAAAAATATAGGTTGATACCTAGAAGACGAGAATTCCCTTGAACCATTTCTGAACTTGTTCTACCTTGAGTGTTTATTTCTACCCTTAGTTTGGATATCATCAACATATATTCTTGGAGCATAGGTATTTCTAATGTTAGTTTGAATCGTATCCTTGCTTCTGGTGGAACTGGGGAATTAGCACAACATTCAAACTTCTTGACATTCTTTTCATTTGATGAATTATGTTTGCATCACTTTTTCTAGAATACTCACATGCATATACAATACCATATTTATCAAGAAAATACCTTTGATGACTAAATATGTCATCCAGGGATTGATAACTCTTCAATTTCTTGTTTAGTTGATCAATTTCTTCTTTTAGAAAAAACAACCTCTTCTTTCATTTTCTCGTCGTCTTGATCTTTATTTGCCAATAGACTCTCTATTTCTTCTTTCATCCTTGATGCTTCACATGCTTGGAATTTTAAAGAGATACATATGCTTCAAATATGTTAGTATCTTCATCCTTTTCTTTAGTTGGCATGCCATGATTTATGCCATGGCTGAGATAATAGATTCAAGTTTGATCTCTCTTAATAAGGGAAGAGAAATGAGTTTCTTTATTTTGTATAAATAAGACAACAAACCCAGGAAATTCCAGTGCCATAAAAGCATTAGTGATTTTCTTCCATAAATAATAAACTTGGATTAGGTCTCTATAAATTGAATGATGTTGCACACATGTACATTCTCCAACTTTTACCACAAAATTTCTTAAGTTTGGAACACCGAGTCATGCAACATTAGTCAGTCATTTCCAATATAATATTTACTGCCGAAACATAATTTCAATATAATTAGGGTCTGGACTACACAACCAACTGAACAATAATTATTTTCTCCCTCACGGGATTCTCCGGATAATCTAATATGCAGATAATGGGTCCTCATAGCCCGAAAGAGATTGAATGGTAGGTGGGAGTTTTTCTTTTGGTAACAACTTTTTTTACTGGAATTTATTCTCATGAAATCGAGCTTCACTTCTTGTTGATGAAATGAAGCAAAAAAGGCTTGGTCATGATCCATGAGCTATTGAGAAATACCAACCAGTCTATATAAAGGAAATTTAGAAGCCCAACATTATAGGTCTCAATTCATTGGATTTCAAAATTTATCTTCCATCACCCTGTGGATTACAAGAAAATTACTTGAATAACTAGAAGCATGAATCTTTTTCTAGAGGATCTATCATTTAGCGGATATTGTTGGACATTTTCTAGACGGTCTATTATTTTGTGGATATTGTTGGAAAACCATAGTTATTAAACTGACATCAACCGTACTTAAAGTACGTTGTTGTTGCAGGATGCATTAGGGGAATTTTGAGGTCTAAAATGGGCCTCCTAAGGAAATAATAAAATAATAGCTAAACCAATAAAATAATATTTATGAATTTTCAATTCACTTTTTGCACCACAATCAATGTAACCATAGTTAAATTCAATTCAAAAGTTGTACCAAAATAAAATTAATAAAAAAATTGTTTTAATGTGACTATAAATAAGAATGATCTTTTTAAGAAAAATTCATTATCGTTGAACAATTAATGCATTTGTCCTTTGACAGTACTTAAAAATGCGGAATGATGAAAAATTTCTCTCTTTTATTAATAGCAGAATGCTTTACAGACTGATATGGATTCAAGCGTCTGTATCAGAGATCGACTGTAATGGCTTTTACCGGACTTATGATACTCATAAAGAGCGATCGTTACCGGAGGCTTTCTGGCCAATTTACAGACTCTGTCTCAGAGCTTTACTTATGCATACAAAACATAAACACACAGACTGACTCGATCTAAAGAACTGGCCACTTTAGGTTCTGATCTATGCCGAGCACATAGACCCGCAGACTTCTCAGTTCTCCTAAGGACTGTGAGTCAAGACTCCGTGATGCAAGCAGATCGCAAAGATTGCGCAGATGCAGAGCAGGGAGCAAAACTCGGACTCTAAAAACACAAAGACTCAAACTCCAAATGCCGATGGTTACAAATGAGCCTTACCCCTCCTTATATAGAATGGAGAGGGGGACAAAATTCCTGTAGACCATCCGATTATTAACACTTGGTAGTAGGATCATCGTTTTCGGGTAACACATAACGTGACATCCGCACGGAGATCCTGACCTACCGACAAATTTTAGTGATAGTGGGTGAGCGTACACTGTGGATACCTTTCAAGGCCCACGAGGAATTAAAGTACATAGTGGATGCTTTTCAAACAGAGGAAAAACCCACGAGAAAACTCTGTCACAATAGACCCGTGACTGGGTATCATTATTTACAATGGGAAAACCTTTTTAGTGGGGCTCCCGAGGACCACTTGTACTGGTTGATGCTGCAGGAGTATCCAAGATCGTGATACCAGGATATCTCAATCCGTAAAACTCATCGTCCCAAGCCTTCGTATAGATTCGTCGGACGATCATGGGCTTATTGAGGACGATCTGGTGCTTGATCTTGGTCATGACAAGCCATTGATAATGCATCTGCATATAGGATTTCAAGATAGGATTCACCATTTTATATTCTAATCCACCAATTTCTCCCACTTTCTGGCAGGGATAATGAAAGCACTCTCTGGCTGGTCCTTCGATACAATCTGTACAAAACCTACGACAATAGGTTTCATAAAAATTTCGGTCCATACTATATGGACTGACACCATAGTGATGCCACCAGTCAGATAACCATGGAACAAAAGCTTCCCTTGAGTTAATCCAAGTAGGAGAAAATTTCAATTTTGTATAATGGGTCTCATCTCTTCCATCTTTGTTTAATAAGTCCCACCACAGTCTTTTGTACCCTGCAAAATCATAAATAGTGTCAGGAAAAATTAGATTTGGATTATTATCTGGCCATGTTTGAAATTTTCCAGTAGTATATTGGCCAGGATTCCTTGTTCTGTTTATGGTGAAGGATTTATAATATATTCTTGTTCTGTCTCCGCCTCCAGTACATATGACGGAGAGATCCCAAAAATCTTGTGAGAGTGACCGTTCTGCTTCTTCTGAAGCTGCCATGCTGTGTGAATACATCATGTCATGTATCCACCTGCTTCCTTTAGGATACACTCTCCTTCCAGGTACCAAGTGCTGAAGGTCATTGTGACTTTGAAGGTTTGCATCAAGCACTTGTGTATTTCGGAGCTGCCAAGTTGGCCTCCATTTTTCTGCATATACAGGCCATGATTCTTCATCTGGAATATATCTAATTTCTTCTCTTTGATAGGCCTGATTCCATTCTGTGAGAATGACCATAACATGTATTTCTTCCTTTTCAGGGTCATCTCTGTATTCTTGGTGTTGGATATATTCTCTGCTCAAAAAGTCTGGAATACAATTTTCAGAACCCTTAATATGTTCAACTTTAAAACTGAAATATGCAAACAGAGCTTGCCACCTAGCGAACTTTGCATCTTCTGGGTTCTTTATTTCTTTTGTTAAAACTTTTTCCATAGCTTTTGCATCAGTTCCCGAGTGTAAAAATAGCTGATAGCCAAATGGATAGAAAAATTATCATGCTATTCTGTGCTACTCTTTACCTCTTTTGCAATAGGTAGCTATACCACTACCTTCGCTCCAAACTCCTAAAAACTCGCACAACTCCGTTCTTTGCCTTTGGGTTGTCTTTCTTTGGCTTCGTTTAGTGACACTTCCCATCCAAAAGCAGTTGCATCTCATTCCAAAAGTATTATCATCGTAACATATAAAACAAAAGTGAGATTACGAACCTTGGATTTTATTTCTCTTAGCCTGAGTCAACTCGATACCAATTTCTAGCAGAGTTTTCTGCAAGCTGTTTGCCGTCCTTAATCGCACGGGACCAGACGGTGAGGCTTCTCAAAAGCTTGCTTGCTGTCCTTAACGGGCAGACTTGGCCTTGTTAAGTTTCTCTGAACACTGCTTTATATGAACCCAACTGTGAACCCCTACACGAACCTACTGAAGCTTCATGCAACTAACGGCCTTCTCAACGGCTTCCCTCGCCTTAACACGGCCTTG
>CM076581.1:591683153-591786545 GCA_034641835.2 Pinus albicaulis | reverse complement strand
TATTATGTCTTCACACTTCTCTCTCTCTCTCCCTCTCTCTCAAGTAAAATTGGACACCTAGGTCCAAACCCATGCTGTGATGCTCAAATTAAGATACCGATATTTTATGATTCCTCTTTTTGAGAGGTGTAAGATCCATATAAAATTTATCTAAATCCGATGAGCAGAACATTTATTTTGAATTTATTATTTATAATAAATTATATGTGCAGGTTGGCCTTAAGGTTTTACACCCCCAGCAGAGGTGTCACACACCTCAATGATGTATATAAATACAGTCAAAGTTGGAGAGAATTTCACACTCACTCATCACACATCTTCTTCTCTTCTCTGATTTAGTATGAGCTCCTTGGAGGACGAATTCAACTCACACGTGGGAAAAAGGACGAGTTTGTACAGCCAAGAAGAAGGACACAAATTGCTGCAGCTAGGGTTTCCTAGGAAGTTTGACCAGTGTTGACTTTGGTGAACGCATGGTCCAGGTAGAGGCCCAAATTGTGGAGACTTATTTAGCAGGCTTGTATACTGGCACACACGAGGCCGTGCTGACTTTTGGAGTCACAAGGATTCTTGAGCTTGGTCGCCGCGTTGACTTTTCTGGACAACGTTGACTTTTTTGGAGTTGACTTGGGTTGACTCGGTTGCTGATTGGAGGACTGTTGTGACACATTCTGGGTTGGCTGACCAAGGAGACTTTGCTGGTTGAAGCATTCTGTTGACCGCCGTAATGCACCATCACATTTTTCGTCGTTTATTCTGTAGATCCACTGCATACTCGACGCATTTACGAATCGTTTGGGTGATTGCTGTAATAAAAGTAAAGTTGCATCAATCATAGAACATCTACAAAAATTTACATGGTATCGGAGCCGAGGTGAAGACAAGCCCTAACTTTAGCAATCACCATCTAAGAAAATGGATTCCACAAGTTATGAATTCAAAGAGAATGACAAGCTAAATGGAAGAGATGACTTCCATGCTTGGAAGATGATATTAGATCTCAAATTGGAAGACCATGATCTCATGGACCATGTACTGGGAAAGATATAAGAACCTCCATCCAATGCTACTACTGCTGCTAAAAACAAGTATAAGAAAGGGGAGATCAAAGCAAAGCTGATGATCAGGGAATCCATTCATAAAAGTCTAGTAGCCTACATCTCTGAGTTGGGCACATCCAAAGAGATGTATGATAAATTGATCCTAATGTTCCAAGTTAACAATGTGAACCAAGTGCTATTCTTCAAGAATAAATTGAAGAATCTAAAGAAAGGCAGGGATGAGTCTGTTGAAACATTCTTTCTGAAATTGACCGAGATTAGGAACAATTTGCTGGCTATTGGGGAGACAATAGCCGATCGTGAGATGGTACTCACCGCACTTGGAGGACTCCCATATGAATGGCAAGTATTCACCACTACCATTCTCAATAATAGTACTATTCCTAACTTTGACGAGCTACTGTCCAAGTGCATGCAAGAAGAGACAAGAATGAAGGAATACGAAAATGACAGAAATGCTGCCTACGCTGCTCATTCTAGAAAGAAGAACTCTAGTGGTCCTAAGAATAAAGGAAGAGCTAGGGCCCAAGGAAAGAAGGGCAAGTGTTTCACTTGTCATAGGCCTGGCCACTATGCTAGAGAATGTCCCTTCAAGAAGGATTCTCCCGATAGTGATGACAACAACAACAACCAGAGGAATGGGAATCAAAGAAACGACAGGTCCAAAGGAAAGAGGAAGGCTTCCACTGGCGGAAACAATCAACCTTCGAAAAGGTCTAGAAACTCCAGGTATGAGGAGTCAAATGTTGTTGATAAAAGAAATGAATATATTCTTGTATCTGCTCTCTTTGCTGCATCCCCGCCCGACACTATGGATGTCTGGCTAATAGATAGTGGTGCCTCAAGACACATCACTGGGTTCAAGGAAGCACTCTCTGACATGGTTGAGAAGGATACCAATTTGGAAATTATCCTTGGAGATAATGCCACATATCCTGTGAGAGGGACAGGGACAGGGACTGTGACCCTCCACTTGTCTCAAGGACAAGTCCTACATTTGCAGGATGTACTCTATGTACCAAAATTGAAGAAGAACCTTGTGTCTATATCGGCAATTGAAGACAAAGGCTTCAATGTGGCATTTATTGATGGAAAGGTGCGCATGTGGAAGAAGAATCTCAAGGAAGCTATCGTGATTGGTTTTAGAGTTGGAACACTCTACCAGGTTGAAGGAAGTCCACTAGGAGCTATGGCATGTGATACTATGCGACAAACTGAACTATGGCACCGAAGGTTTGGACACCTTCATTACAAGGCCCTTCCCGAAGCAAGGAAGGTGGTGACAGGGATGCCCGAATTTGGAAATAATCATGAAGGTGTATGTAAGGGTTGTGCCGAAGCAAAGCATACAAGGGGACCTTTTCCCTCAAGTGTCACAAAGACATCTGATATTTTGCAACTGGTCCATTCTGATCTATCTGGTATGTTTCCCGTGACATCCCTGGGAGGATGTTCCTACTACATAACATTCACTGATGACTTCTCCCCCAAAACTTGGATATACTTCTTGAAGAAGAAGGATGAGGCTTTCATGTGGTTCCGTACCTTCAAAGCCTTGGTGGAAAATATGACAGGAAAGAAGATCAAGATTTTGAGGACCGAAAATGGCACTGAATATGAGTCAACTGAGTTCAAGGACTTTTGCAGAGAAGCTGGCATTAAGAGGGAGACTACTACAGCCTATACTCCTGAGCAGAATGGTGTTGCTGAATGAAAGAATAGGAATATTGTGGAAGCTGCCCGTGCCATGCTATGTGACCAGGGTCTACCGAAGTTTCTGTGGGGAGAAGCTGTAAATACTGCTGTATACATTCAAAACCGATGCCCTCATTCCGCTTTTGACTCCAAAACTCCCGAAGAGGTTTTCACTGGTAAGAAACCTGATGTCTCACATTTTAGAATTTTTGGATGTCCTGTTTATTTTCATGTGCCAAAAGAAAAGAGAAGCAAGCTGGATGCTTCTGGGAAGAAAGGAATGTTTGTGGGCTACAGTGAAACTTCTAAGGCCTATAGAATCTATGTACCTGGTCAAAGGGAAGTAGAGATATGCCATGATGTCACTTTTGATGAAGATGCTTCCCTGAAGAAAGTAGTAGATCTTCCAAGATCTGAAGAAAATCATGAAGAAAGGCCTGGAAATCAAGAAGAACCGCAGGATGAGACAATGCCTGATATTGAAGGACCAATGGACCCTATTGATCCATCTCCTTCACTGGGAAAGAGACCATCGTGGCTCAGGGATACCCTCGAAGACGCTGAGGGTCATGCTGCCCCAAGGGGGACATTCCGAGAAAGCAAGAAGCCGTGTAGATACCAAGGGTATCTAGCTGCCATGAGTACTATTGTACAATCTGAACCTGGATCTTTTGAGGAAGCTGTAAAGCATCAAGTCTGAAAGGATGCTATGCACGAAGAATATGAGTCCATAATGAAGAATGATGTCTGGGATGTGGTTCCAAGACCGAAGGACAAATCAGTTGTCACCGCGAAATGGCTCTACAAGATCAAGCATGGATCTGATGGAAGTGCTGAAAAGTTCAAGGTAAGATTTGTTGCCCGTGGCTTCTCTCAAAAGGAAGGAATATATTATGATGACATATTTGCACCTATGGCACGATATACCACCATTCGATCAATCATAGCCCTTGCTGCTACGCAAGGATGGAGTCTTCATCAGATGGATGTCAAGACCGCTTTTCTGCATGGTGCAATAAAAGAAGAGGTGTATGTAGAACAACCTTTGGGGTTTGAAGTCCAAGATCGGGACTCTCATGTCTGCAGGTTGAAGAAAGCCCTCTATGGGTTGAAGCAAGCACCCAGAGCTTGGTACGAGAGGATAGATAGCTACTTGATGAAGCTGGGCTTCACTCGAAGTAATGCCGATCCGAACCTTTACTTCAAGGTTGTCCAGGGGAAGCCTCTCATTCTGGTGCTGTATGTGGACGACCTCTTTCTGACAGGTGTTGACCCTCTCATTCATCAATGCAAGAGGGAGCTTGCTGCTGAGTTCGAGATGAAGGACCTAGGACTGATGCACTACTTCCTAGGCCTGGAGGTTTGGCAGAGACCTGGAGAGATTTTCCTTTCTCAAGGAAAATATATTGTGAAACTTCTGGAAAGATTTGGTATGGTGGACTGCAAGACCGTGTCAACACCAATGGAACTCAACTTCAAGAAGTTGAGTGGCAGCGCTGCTGGGCCTGTATTGGCAAATCCTACTGAGTATCGTCAACTCGTAGGGGCTCTGATGTTCTTAGTGAACACCCGTCCAGATATATGTTTTGCAGTGAACACTTTGAGTCAACAGATGGTTGAGCCTCATCACTTTCACTGGGTTGGTGCCAAGAATCTTCCGAGATATCTTCGGGGCACGATAAACCATGGGCTGAGATACACTGCCGGGAGTGTGACACTCCGTGGATATACTGATGCCGATTGGGCTGGCAGTGTGGTGGATCGTAAGAGCACATCGGGATGCTGCTTCAATCTTGGTTCTGCTTCGATCTCATGGATGAGCAGGAAGCAGAAGTCGGTGGCTTTGAGCACCGCCGAGGCCGAATACATTGCAGCAAGTATGGCCTGTTGTGAAGCAGTTTGGTTGCGAAAGCTCTTTAGTGAATTGTTTGGACATGTGCTAGATACCACCGTGATACTCTGTGATAACCAGAGTGGGATTCGCTTGACCGAGAATCCTGTGTTCCACGACCGATCCAAGCATATTGATATCAGGTACCATTTCATCCGGGATATGGTACAACGAGGCACCGTAAGGCTCGATCATATAGGAACTGATGAGCAGGTCGCGGATATTCTCACTAAGCCCCTGGGGAAGGTCAAGTTCCTAACCTTCTGTGAGAATCTTGGTATCGTGGAACGACCCTATGATGTGGGTCCCGTTGGACGATGAGCTCTGGGAGCTCTGGGGGGCTTTGGGGATAGCTTCTCGGAGCTATAAGCACTCACGGGGCTAGGCTTGCCGAACCTTATGGTGCTTCTGCCCCACCATTGTGATTATTGAGTTGGTTCACCTCTCATTTTTCTATGCCCCGTATGCATCCTACCCATTGAGTTCAGGGCTCATGGGAAGTACCTCTCATTTGGCCAATGAGGTGGGAAAAGCTAGAGACTAGTAGAAAATACTAATGGACGCATCAGAGATTTCCGTACTCTCTATCTAGGATGGCACGGTCCAACCACTTGATCTGGGATCAAGTATAGTGAGGTTTCGGACCTCCGCCTGACTTCGGGTCAGATGAACCAACTTCGAGTTGGTTGGAGACTCTTCGTGAGTCTAATAGAGGTTTCGGACCTCTGGGTTGAATTTTTCAGCCGGGGGATGATGTCTTTGTGACTGACCCACTTCTGTTCTGAAATAAAGAGGCCAACAAAGCAAGTTACTGCGGGATGACGCACGATGTTTGATTGCACTGATGGATGGAGTTCTCCCTAGTTGAGAGGGAGTGTTAAAATTGGACAGCTAGGTCCAAACTCCATGTTGTGATGCTCAAATTAAGATACTGATATTTTTGTTGGATTCCTCTTTCGGAGAGGTGTAAGATCCATATATAATTTATCTTAATCCGATGAGCAGAACATGTATTTTGAATTTATTATTTATAATAAATTATATGTGCAGGTCGGCCTTAAGGTTTTACACCCCCAGCAGATGTGTCACACACCTCAATGATGTATATAAATACAGTAAAAGTTGGAGAGCATTTTCACACTCACTCATCACACATCTTCTTCTCTTCTCTGATTTAGGACAAGCTCCTTGGAGGACGAATCAGCTCACACGTGGGAAAAAGGACAAGCTACTACAGCCAAGAAGAAGGACGCAGTTTGCTGCAGCTAGGGTTTCCTAGGAAGTTTGACCAGCGTTGACTTTGGTCAACGCATGGTCCAAAGAGGCCCAAAATTTGTGGAGACTTCGATTTTAGTAGGCTGTACACTTTGGCACAAGAACCGAGGTCAAAAGGTTGACCGAAGTTGGAGCTGCGTTGAATTTTATGTTGATGCCTTGTGTTGACTTTTCTAGACAGCGTTGACTTTTCTGGAGTTGACTTGTGTTGACTGATTTGAGGATTGTTGTGACACATTCTGGGTTGGCTGATCAAGGAGACTTTGCTGGTTGAAGCATCCTGTTGACCACCGTAATGCACCATCACATTCTTCTGTTTCTGGTTTGTCTTCTATAGATCCACTGGTATGTTCTATCAGAGCATTTTACTTAAGCTGTTTCGTGATTGGCACGTAATAAAAGTAAAGTTGCATCAAGCATAGAACATCTACAAAAATTTACACACTCTCTCTCTCCACCTCTCTCTATGTCTCTTTCTCCCCCCTCTCTCTATCTCCCACTCTTCCTCCCTCCCTTAATCACTTTATCCCCCCACCCTTTGTATCTTTCTCTTGTGTATGTATGTACATCTCGTCTCCTCTCTTTCTCTCCCTCACTCTTTCTCACTCTCTCTCACTCTCACTCTTCCTCCCTCTCTCTATTTTCGTCTACCTCCCTCCCTCTCCCCTCTCCCCTCTCTATAACCCACTCTTATTCCCTTTCGTTAGTCTCTCTCCCCACCCTTTCTCTCTCTCTCTCTCCTTCACCCTTCCCTACCACCCTCCATATCTCCCTCCCTCACTCTTCTCTATGTCCCTCACTCTTTCTCTCCTCCCCACCCTCAATATCTCTCCTTCTCCTCAATACCTAACTAAAAATTTTCCTCTCACACACTTTCTCCCACCAGCCTCTCCTCCCTATATCTCTCTCATCTCCCCTCTCTCCCTTGCTCACTCTTTCACTCCCTTTCTCTCCCTATCTCCCCTCCATCCCTTACACTACATAACTCTCTCTCTCCTCTCTCTCTCCTCTCCCTCCCTCTCTCTCCCTCGCTCTTCATTTTCTCTCTCCTCTTCGTACTCCCTCTCCCTAAAATCTCCCCCTCCCTTACTCTTTTCTCCCTCTCTCCTATCCTCCTATCCCTCTCTCTCCCTCTCTCTCTCTCTCTCTCTCTCTCTCTCTCCCGACACACACAATACAGTAGCCACTGCTTTTTTTATAGATGTGTTTTCTCGCATGCTGAGAAAATTAAGGCATTTGACATTCAAACTAAGCTAGGTATTCTCTATTTTTTATGGTTATATATGATTTAGAGACTCTTGTTCACAACTCACGAGCTCTTATTATAAACAAGAGCTACTTTGTGGCGCAATGTTATTGTTTCTTTTCTTTTTCTTTTTTTTTGTACAAATGTGTTTTTTTGCATAATAAGAAAATTAAAACATTTGATATTGAAAAGCGAGTCACGTGATTTTCCCATTTTTTTATGGTTATATCCGGATTTTTAGGACCTTTATTAAGGTTAATAATAATTACTTTGATATAACAAACATTTTCATAAATACAACCATGTAACCCCCCCCATATTAGGCCATTATGTTATTATATAGGTGGAGGGATTTGGTTGACATGTCACACAAATATTGTTGCCCTCGAGAGGTGGATTCTATAGCTTATGACTCGCGTGTGTATGTATGTTGGAAGCCAAAAATAAAAAAACTAAAAAAATAAAATAAAAATAAAATCTAAATAATGTTGAGTTAAAAGAATAATTTACACAACCATATAACAACAATTTAAAATAAATTTAAACAATATAAATTTAGAATATGAAGAGTTTTAAGAACACTCAAAAAAAGAGAATATGGTAAAGAAATATAAATATAAATAAACGAGAGATATGGTAAATAAATAAAACCTCTTTTTCTACTTACTCGGTAGGTATGGTAAAAAAATAAAATTATAAATAAACTAGAGGTATGGTAAATAAATAAAACCTCTTTTTATATTTACTCCATAAACCTCTTTCTATTTACAAAATCTCAAAAAAGAAGTTTTATTTGGAGTGAATCCTATGGGCCAAATACCATACATGGAACAAATTATTATTAATACCATGGGCCAAATACTATATTTATAAAAGAGGTATAAAAAGGTAAGGTAAATAAATAAAATATATCAAACAAGAGTAGAAATCTAAATCTAAATATATATGAGAGCCTATGGATCAAATTAATAATAATAGCATGCAAAAAAAAGTATTAACCCCTAAAATTATTATTATTATTATTATTATTAAATCTAATATTCATATTCATATTATTAAATTTAATAACTTTATATTAATACAATATTAAATTTAATATATATATATATATATATATATATATATATATGGGAGGGAAGAACAAAGACATATGATGAGAGTGGAGAGATAGCTAGAGTGACAAAGGAGAGATGGAGATAAGTCTGAAGGAGAGGGGAGAGGAGGAATGAAGAGAGAGAGAGAGAGAGAGGAGTGAGAAAGGTAGAGAAGTGTAAGAGAGGGAGAGGGAGACATAAATATGGAGGTGGGAGAGAGAGACGGACGAGAGAGAGGGAGGGAGAAGGAGAGAGTGATTGATAGAGAGAGGGAGAGAGAGGAAGGATGAGAGGGAGGAGAGAGGGAGAGAAAAAGAAATACATAGAGAGTGAGAAGTGGAGATAGAGGGAGTGACAAGAAAGATATGGGGAGAGAGTATGTATGTTTAGGGGTGACATAAATAGATGTAGAAGGAGTTATGGAGACAAGGGGGGAGAGAAGGGAGAGAGAAAAAGAAAGGGAGGGATATAGTAACATACCCGGAGAGAGAGATAGAGTGATGGGGGAAGAGAGAGGATTTTAGAGAGAGAGAGAGAGAGAGAGGGATCGAATGGAAAAGAGAGGGAGGAGACACACACATACATACAAAGAGAGAGAGAGAGAGGGTGAGAAAAATAGAGAGATGAAGGATGAGAGAGAGGAAGAGAGTGAGGAGGAAGTGAGAGGATTGTAGGGGAGAGAGAGAGAGAGAGAGAGAGAGAGAGAGAGAGACTGAAAGTGATAGGGGAAGAGAGAGGGAGGCAGGAGAAAGGGAGAGAGAGAAGGAAAAGAGAGGGGACTTGAGAGAGAGGAGGAGAGAGGGAGGGAAGAAGAAATACATAGAGAGTGACAAGTGGAGAGAGAGAGAGAGAGAGAGAAAGTGACAAGGGAGAGATGGAGAGAGTGTGTGTATGTTTGGGGGTGAGATAAAGAAGGAGAGATGGAGAGAAGGGAGGAGAGGAGGAAAGAGAGAGGAATATATTAACAAAGTTGGAAGGTGAAGATAGAGAGATAGAGGTGGGAGAGAAATGAATAGAGAGAGTGGAGAGAGGTAGGGGAAAGAGAAATGGAGATGGAGGGGGAGAGAGATGGAGGTAAGAATAAACTACATAGAGAGTGAAAGCTAGAGAGAGAGAGAGAGGAGAGAGAGGATAGCGAGAGAGGTGTGTAAGAGAGATATAAGTGAGAGAGAGTGAGAGAGAGAGAGGAGGAGTGATAGATAGATATATTGGAGAAAAGAGAGAGATATGTTTTGGGGTTGATATAGAGAGACAAAGGGAGATAGAGATATACATGGAAGGTGAAGAGAAAGAAGATGATAGATGGAGACAGTGGAGGGAGGGACAAAGAGATTGATAAATATGGAGTGAGTGAGTGTGCGTATTTGTGGGGATGAGATATGAGACAAAGAAGGAGATATGGAAAGACATATAGATATATATGGAGGGGGAGAGAGGGAAGAATATTTATTGCAATAGATGCATTGATTTCAGTGTAGATGGTGATTTCTAACCTATTTGATTGCTTGAACTATATGCAATGATTTTAGTGTATATTTTTATTTCTAATTATATTTGATTACTTGCACTAGATGCATTGATTTCAATGTAGATGATTTCTAATCCTATTTGATTTCGCTTGTAGTAAATACATTGATTTCACAGTAGATGGTGATTTCTAATCTTATTTGATTGTCTTGCACTAGGATGCATTAATTTCAATGTAGATGTTGATTTGTAATTATATTTGATTGCTTGCATTAAATGCATTGATTTAAAAGTAGATGATTTAATTAAATGCATTGATTTAAATGTAGATGATTTATAATCCTATTTGATTCCTTGCACTAAATGCATTTATTTCAGTGTAGATGGTGATTTCTAATCCTATTTGATTGCATGCATTAGATGCATTGATTTTAGTGTAGATGTTGGCTTTAAAACCTATTTTCCTACTTGCACTAGACTCATTTATTTGGATTTGAATGTTGATTTCTAATCATATTTCATTACTTGCATTAGATGCATTGATTTCCAAATCTTGAGATGTTGTTTTCTATTATTATTTGATTTCTTGCATTAGTTGCATTGATTTCAGTGTATATGTTGATTTCTAATTTGATGTAATTGGATGTATGATGGTACATTAATTTTAAAGTCATTGGATTAATAGTGTGTGTGCAATGATTTTAGTGTAAGCACAAAAAAATTGTACATTGATTTTTGTGTTATAGTAATTCAACCTATTAATATTGGAGAGCAAGAGAGACAAGCTATGATGTTTACTACAATAGCTGGAGCTAAATATTTAAATGGTTTATGATTCCAAGTGTCCTTTTCAAATAATCAATATGAAAATATGACAAAACTAACATGGGTGAAAATAAGAATAGTAGAAGAAAATAGTTTGAAATCGATCATAATGAAGACTATTCGTAATTGACTACATTCTTATTATTCACAGTTTCTATCATTCAATATTATGACATTGTCAATTTGCATTCAAAATTTTATTTCATCATTAAATTTATTTTACAATATTTATCATCTTAACAAATTGAGGTAACTAATCAAATTTAAAATTAAAATGACTCAATAAATCTCATACATATTTAACATATTTAAAATGGTTATGTTAATATTCGATGTATTTATATATTATTGATATAATTAAGCATATGTTCCTCATATTATGGATAGATTTTCCTTGGTCGCACACGACTGAAACCAGCCTAGATCCATCTTAACTCCGGATATATCAAGTGCCGAGAGGGATCAAATCTCTCGAGCTAAAAACCTTTTCTCAAGTTTTGCACTCAAAAAAGAGGTTTTCACCTCAAGAGATTTGATCCCTCTCGAGACTTGATAAATCCGAAGTTAAGATGGATCTAGACTGGTTAAAATTAAATAAGTAACCGCGATAGTTTAAAGAATACAAACATTATTGATAAGAACTGATGCAGTCATTGGTTTGAATGAGGAAAAATCCGGAAATGAAAGTAAAAGCCAAAATTTGGCCAAGGATGCTCATCCCTTACGCTACGCTCCGTTACGTCCCTGTGCTTTACCACAACATCGGGATTGAAGGAACAGATCTCAGTGGATTAACTTTTTCTTCTAAAATCCCCGTGGATTCTTGGGAACCTTTATGGTCCAAATAAATAAAACACTCTTTCGCGTTTTAATGAAATTGGTCATTTAAATTTTGAGTTTATGTTAAATATTATTTCACTGTTTTTATTAGCTCAATTATATTAAAAAATGTCGTTAATTTATTTTGTAAATATAATTATATATATTTCATAAATAAATTATAATAATAGATATAGAAAATGATGAAATTTAAATAAGTTTCAATTTATGATGTTATTTAAGAAAAAATAATTAGCGGTAAGATTAAAATAAAAGTGAAACCATGATATATTTAAGAATTATTCATAGTTATTGAGAAGTTTTATTTAAGCATCAAAATCATTTTGGATCACATTAGTCTTTTAGCAAACTAAATTTTCAGCATGTCTGGTCCAAACACTTTAGCTAACTAAATTTTTAGTTGTTACTTCACTAATAACATACTTTTTATTAAATAGATAAAGGTTTCGATTTTGTGAAAGATGAAACCCCCTCGTTTATATATATATATATATATATAACTGCGAGTGTCTGGTGGTATATTCGTTCCACAGCACGTCGCTCCAAGGCATTTTGATTTTAAGGCAGGAAGAGCCGTGAGCCAGTAAATTCTCTATTTTCAATGTACTCAAGTCAGCATTCAATGCGCAAGCCTTTTTAATCGGTTTAATTATATCAACTTACAAATTATTTCAACAGAGTGCAAATCATATGGATTTGGATTGTAGCTGCAAATCTCATAAGGACTGGGTTGATGTAACAAATGATGTCGCAGTTAAATAGTCAAAGAATAATAATAAAAAAATTGATTTGGAAAAATTAGGTCTACATAAATACCAAGATCTAGATCTGTGACAACGGTATATGGTGTATAAGCCGAGTCGATTTTCCATTCGAGGACACCGTCTCCTGGTTTTCTGGAAGGGCAGCGCTCAACATATCGCGTACACTAGCCACAGTAGAGATGGATCCATCCCTTACTCACAAATATGTTATTTCCCCAAAAATATGATGTTGCAAAACATAGATCTTCATTGCATGTTATTTATTTTATTCTATTTTCACTCGAAACCACTCATCTATTATTATATTTATTAAATATAGAAATATGTTTCCAGGAGGCTCTCCAAATGTAAAATTGAGACATAGGATAAAAAGATAATGTTTGAATAAATGTAATATGTTCAACTAAGTTATATAGACAATCACCGTAATAACATAAACAAATATAGAAGAATTACAATATGCTGGCCATGTCTTTGAAGGCGTGTTAGTGCTTTCGGAACATGCAGCTGCACCAAAATAGATGATGCATTCTCAAACTTTTTTCCTTCTCATAATTGGCGCAAGCGCAATCTTATATGTGGATATATTTGTATTTCACACTACGTCTCTCCAATTCCAATTCTAACAGTTGGATGACAAGTATCAACAGTTCTTCTAATTGCGATCGACCGATGAGTTATGGACATGAACCTCCCCGACTGGGAGACCTGTAGTTCTGACAAGGAGAGGGGTGTGACGGAGTTACGGGACCCCTAAGGGATTCGAACCATCCATTCACCATCTTAATATTATTATTAGTTTCTATTTCATCTCGCTGAAATATGAATTTCAAATGCAGTGGTCTAGAACCTGAACTTTCGGTAACCATGCTGACAACCATAAGCATGGCAATCAATATTGCGAGTCGTGCATATGCTATTCTCAATTCCATATCGCTTATCCTATGCAATTCTTCTATTCTCAGCCGCGCAATAAGTAATTCAGTCCAACAATATCAATATCAGTATCAGAAGAAGATGAATAATAATTATATGAGTGTGTGTATGTCTATAGCATATTTATAGACATACACAGAAAAAACGCTGAATCGACATTATAATCTGGTCGTTGGAAATTCGTCAATGTAATGAACTGGACGCCTAAATTGAATCCTGATAACTTTTACCACAAGTCTTCTGCACATCGCTACCTCTAAACCGCCCTCTCAAGTCAGATATTGACTTTGAAATTATGTAATTAACTTTCGTATTCAAATCTTTGACTAGGTTTTGTGGCTCGACATTATAGACTCTTCCGCTCTGTCCCCAATTTCCACTGTTGAATGACGTAAAAGAAAGGGTTTCCTTCATTACAATTATTAAAAAAGACGCGCTGTTTCCTAAACTAAATTGATTCACAAATAAAGCTGTCGCATTTTTTTCTGTGTTGATTGTGAAGGTAAAATGTCTATCTGATAAAGCAGCATTTTAACGACCTACAGTTGTCGACATATAACCTTTGACGCCTTCAAACTTTATACCTTTTAAAACCAGTAACCCTTTGGGCCGGACCTCAACCTACCCCAACTCAGACCACATGGTCTATAGGCTGGTAAGCACCTTCGTATTTTTTATTTTTTAATATTCCACTTCTATAACTGTGTTTTCTTTCTTTCATCGGAGTTAAATCCATATAAATCAAATGAATATAAAATCGAAATTCGATATTACATTACCCTTACGATACAAAAAGTTAAATAGGTGGGCATCTTCCTTTTTTAATATAAAATCAAAATTTGATATTACGGTAGTCTCACCATTCAAATAGCTTGACATTTTTCTTTTTCAGTAGTGAGATTAATTTGCTATTCAATAATATCTAGTTTTATATGATAATAATATCTAGTTTTATATGATAATCATGATGGTTAACGTGTCTACAAGACCAATTCAATTAAACGTTAAAAACTGATTTTAATGAAGGTGATTTTAACATGGTCTACACTAAGTTCTCGATTTTTTTGATTAGATATAAACGTTAAAAACTGATCTTAATGGAGGTGATTTTAACATTGTCTACACTATGTTCTCGATTTGTTTGATTAGATATAAATTTATCGTTTGATTTTTAGATTAAAATTAAATATGGTTTCTAATAAATTATGTTTTTATATATTAGATTAATTTAATTATTTTTAGAATTTAAGTTTCAGTGATTTATCATATAAATTATAAAAAAATTTCAATAATAATGACAGGGACTTGACTAGTCCTCGTAATGAACTAGCGTTGACAATGTTCCAGTGCATGTGATTGACAATGTTCCAGTACATGTGATTATTACCTTTTTTTTTTAATAATCAATCAAATTAATTAATTAAAAATTTTACCAACAAAATCCGCTTGAATGTGATTTTCACGCAAAAAAATTTATACACAATAAAATTATTATATTTAACTTAATTTTTATATTCAAATGTGGCCGACCTTTTGAATGCGGAAGGAAAAGGACATGTCGGACAAAAGCTATTTAGAACATTGACTAATTAGCCGCATTGACCGTCATGGTTTCTATGTGGAGCGTACTTATGAGAAGATGACCTCCGGACGAGAGACCTTCGGTATTAGGTAGGATATGTTGTTTGTCATACGAAAAAAAATATTTTCACATCGATGGCTAAACCTGACACGGTTTTTTATTCCTGTCAATGAATATTAAAGAATCACTAACCCTATTTATTTATAAATGTTTAAGGTTTTTAACTAATACATGGTATGCTTCATTGTTTTGCATATACGTGTTGGCTTTAATGTTACAAGGAGTATATCATGCAAGGTGTGTTTCAGTGAGAAGAGATAAGATAGGTAGATTAAGTTTTATTGGTTTAATATTTTTTTATAAAATTCTTATTTAAAATACAAATTTATTGAAGATATAATTAAAAATAATATAAATTTGTGAAGAGTTTCTTATATCTCAATTGTATTTTTTTTTTCCTTTATATATTTTATATGGATTTGTAATGTAAAAATAAAAATTATTGTAGATATTTAGGAGTAGATTCATTTTTTATTTCGAATCCCAATGGAAATCTATCTTCAGGAAAAGATGTTGAATTAACAATGAAAGAAGGGCAAAAGGTGAACTGGGTGTAGACGTTGTACCTCTTAAACGATAACCACAAAATCTTGAAAACCATAGATTCATTTTTTTTAATGACTGATCGAATCGGTAACATGTCAGCTCTTATACTCGCGTGACATAGGGTCAATCCATGACATATGCGACTATAACCTCCAGGTGCAACCACACCATTTCTAGCATAATGCATGGGTAAGTCAAGCTTTCAAGTTGTGACCTGCACAACACCACGAATACCTTAGCTATACGTTTGCTAGCAAACAAGCCACCCTTGATGTCAGGGCCCTGAGTTGGCACCAAGGCCAACAGGCACCCTTGATGGGTCATGCTCACTTGGAGAGTCAAAAAACTGAAGTTGGGACGAGTTTGGGGTAGCATGGGCCCAAGTCACAAATGGGTTACGATTTTGCGGTGCAAACACTATATACCAGAGGTTGCTGACACAAATTGGGCAGAGAGTGTGTGTGCACGGTATAACGGTCTATACCCACGGGTGTGATTACACCATGGGGCACCCAGGCGATGCGATGATGTCGTGGGTAAGGGAAATGACAGGTGGTGGCGAGTGAGCAGGGCATGTGGCAGCGACTGTACGTGACATGCAACATAAGGAAGTAAATGGTGGGGAATTACGTAGGCTAAAAGGCAAGGCAAAGCATGAGAAAGAGGCACGCCTTCTTTGCAAGGGGCACCCCCATGCCTTTAGGCAAGTCAACCCATGGGGCGTCCCCATAAGAAAGGGTGCCCATGAAAATGAGAGGTCAGCTCAAGCATGAAAAAAATGTGTCGGCCCAGGCCCCGCATAACTAACTTTGTTTGAACCTGTATAAGTAAAATTAGAAGGCATTCAACCAAGGGTAGAGATGTTCGACTATGCACATCGCAAAAAAAATTGAATTGTGATATTGCACAAAACTAAGAAGTTTGCAACAGGGAAAGAGGATGCAGTAAAGAGGGCGTAGGCAAGGTGGGGCTCGCCCAACGAAACAAAAAAATTGGGAAGTACTATTGGTCTTGTCTTGCGCATATATTTTTCGAGTTTTTGGGCAGGTCGACATGTAGGAAGACTTGCGAAGAATGCACAGGAAGGACTACAAATCTTGGCAAAATTTGCAGGATTACTTGGGAAAAATACACATGCATGATTACACGACTTGGGCCAAATGTGAAAGAAGACTTAGGAAGAACACAGGAAAGGTTGCACGAATTGAACATATTGGGTGGATGAGTTTGCTAACCCAGGCCAGGAAACTACCACGACATTTGTATATTGTAAAATTGTTGTTGTATTATATTTGTAACAGTTAATAAAATATACGGGTGAAATTGTTTGTGGAGTTCCTCCCCCCCATTGTAAACTTGTACTAGTGTCATAATTGCAATATTGCATTGTTGTATTGCTGCATTGTTATATTATTTTCTCTATCACACTATTAAAAAATAATTGTAAAAGAAGTAAATGAATTTTTGTTGCACATTGAATAATTGAAGAAGGAACACTTGAACAAAAAAATGACTAAGTGTTGAAAGTAGGCATATTCCGGGTAAGAGTAATTTTAAACTTGAAATTACGCTAGTGTTGCACAACACCCACTGTGGACTTGAGTTGCCACAATGTGGGTCTATGACAAGTGGTATTAGAGCCTAATTTGCGAATGTGGGCACTTAAAAGAAGTTGAACTTTGAATGAAGTGGAATGATGACTGGAAGATGTGATCAGACTATTAAAGAACTTGAATGAAGAATTCTAAACAGGAAAAAGGAGTTGTGTACAATGAAGGAGGCCCTTCGGGCATTAGCTAAAGAAGGGATAACTGACATGAACAAGAGTGAACTCTTCCAAATTTTGGAAAGAATGGAGTGTTTATACAAGGAAATGCTGGAATTGAAAAAGGAGGGCGATGAAGTTGGAAGATCTCTTCATTGCAAAAATAAAGTAGGCACTTTTGGAGAAAAATGTTTGGTGGAAAAAGTTGTATGATCCAAGTAGATATTTGTGGTCACTGGCATATTCCACTTGGATCCCGACAATTATTTCTTTCAGTTTCCTCAATTTCCTTAGTTGTAGCACAATTGACTATTTTTGGCGGTTTTTTCAGGTCCTGAACTTCTGAAGCTATTTTGAGGCCCTAAACGACATTTGTTTGGGAAAAATAGGATCAACATGGGTCATCGAATGATTTTGGTCCCATGCAAGTTGTATTCCTTGGATAGATATTTCTAACGAGGTATTTTTCATGTCAAATGAAGATCATACGCAAAAGTTCCGTCTGGGGTAGTTGATGTACCATTTTACCCAAACAGGGCCCATAGTTTTGGCACTTCATATCCTAGGGTTAGGTTTTTAGATGTTTATGGTTTTCCATTGTTTCTCAATAATAAAAAGGCCCTTGACCCTCATTGTAACACATTTCAGAGGAAAGTGGGCCTCCACATCTATTCTTAGAGATAAGCTACCATCATCTGAGCTAGCTTATTTCCATTATGTCTCTAAGCTTATTTCAGTTATTTGGTATTAATGAAATGAAGTATATTTTCAATTGCATGTTTGCATTTATGTTTAATTTTATACTTTATTGTGTTCCTGCATAAATTTGGATCAATGGTATCATAGTGATCTTATATTTCTCGATCTTTCTTTCCATGTCCCCAACGAGATTGGGGTATAAGGAGTTAGGGCTCGATATGCTTGAACCTTTACAAGATAATCCTCACAAACCTTGACGACCTCCCATGGAGGAGGAAAATAAGGAAGAGGGAGAAAGAGATCCTATCAAAATATTGCTCGAGGATGCCCTCAAGAAATAGAGGAACATGATGATGGATAACATTGCCCAAATCCTTCAATGACTACCCACTGACAATGCATCTTCATCTGGCAGCCACTCTAAAGGCACCACTCTTTTTATGGTATTAGTTAACTTTGATGTCCCCATATTTGATGGAAAAATATATGTAGCGCAGTAGATAAATGGTTGAATCTATTAGAAGGATATTTTTCGGTTCATGAATTTTCGAATTGGGAAAAGATTACTTTTGCAGTCCTCCAAGATGCCCCCCATGTCAAGGATTGGTGGGAAAGCAACTATGAGAAAAGGGACAAGGGGGAATCATCCCTGTTCTCATCCACACCCACTTGCAATTATTTCTAAGACACCACCAAGGAACAATACTATCTCTTGGGGAGAATTGAGGACAAGTACATACAATGGTCTATGCCGCGGTAGCTAAGGGATCAATATGTGAATGAGATGGTGAATTTTATCCATACCCTATGCACAAATTTGGGTATAAAGATTCAGAGAAACATTTGTTGCTTAAGCACCGATGTTGTCTACACATATACATTGAGGAGAAATTGGAATTCCTCGACATATACTCGGTTGGTGCATCATACCAGTATGCTGCCAAGGTTGAGCAGAAATTCAAACAAAAGAAGAAAGACTTTGAATCTACGAATCATAAGCAAGGGAAAGGTGCCCCAAAACCACAAAAAAAGGACAAGGCTAAGGCGATAGGGCCCAGGACAACCCGTCGAAGCAGCTAGTGAAGAACAACACCACAAAGCCAAAGAAGGACATGAGAAAGTGGTGTGAGTTCCATAAGAGCTCCACTCATAACACAAGTGAGTGTCAGGCCAGGAAATCACCAGTGGCTAAGATGAAGGCTTCTGAATTAGATGCATGTTCCAACTCTAAGTCAAAACCCATCAAGGGGAATGACAAAGGGAATCAGATTATCAATGTAGAGCCTAGTGCGACCATTTCCACCACCAATATTCAGAAGGAAGAACCCAAAGATCTAGAGGAGGGGGAGTGCCTCTTGCATTCCCAAATGTTCGTGAAGGGTTCCCCACTATAGATCATTGTAAATAGTGGGAGCCAAAATAACCTTATTTCAGCAGAGGTCGTGAAGCGGTTGGGCCTTCCGATGACACCACACCCACAAAAATACACCATTAGGTGGATTCACCAAATATGAGATATCCGCATCAGCAAGCAGTGCCACTTTCCCTACAACATCCAACCCTTCACGAATGGGGTATTATGTGATGTTGTACCTCTTGAAGTTTGTGATGTATTAGGCCAACCATACTTGTGGAAGGGACATGTTGTATATGAATCTCAACCTCATGCTATTATTGTTACTTTCGATAATAAGTTGTATAGTATATTGGAGATAACACCTCCTACCGCAATCTCTTTGATCACTGTGAAGCAATGTAGTAAGCTTATTTTCCAAACTGGGAAATTTGTTTTCCTTATGATATGACCTCATGGAAAGAAGAATATTATGGCCATTACCTCTAGAGAGGGCTCCTCTGCATGGCAACAATAGATGGACAAGGTCGTGGAGGAGTACAAGGAAATTGTCACCTCACCTGCAGGGGTACCTCTGCACTGTTAGGTCAAGCACTCCATCGATATGACCCCAGGCGCACCACTACCCAATGAACCAATCTATCAGCACTTGATTCTAGAGAATGATGAAATAAAGAGGTAGATTCAGGAGTTGATGCAGAAAGGTCAAATCTGACCGAGTTCATCGCCTTGTGGGAGGCTGATCATGTTAGTACAGAAGAAGGATGGGACTTGGAGACTCTGTATTAACTATCGGGCACTGAACAAGATCACTGTTGGGAATAGATATCCAATCCCACATATTGATAACCTTTTGGACCAAATCAAGGGATAAAAATATTTCAGCAACATTGAATTGCAGTCCAGGTATCACCAGGTACCAATCGAACCCATCAATGTGTGGAAGATTGCCTTCAAAGCCAACAAGGGCCTTTTTGAATGGTTGGTCATGCCTTTCAGGTTGATGAATTCTACCACAACCTTCGTGAGGCTTATGGATGACATCTTGCAACCATTCACTAACTCATTTGTGGTGGTGTATTTGGATGAAATCCTAATCTTCAACCATAGTTGGTAAGAGCACCTCCACCACATTCAACATGTCCTCCAAACATTTTGGCAACACAATTTGTGTGCCAATTTGGATAAATGAACTTTTGGCATGACCCAGGTTTAATATCTAGGGTACATTATTGATGAGCAGGGGGGCATGTGGACCATACCAAGACCCACCTCATTTAGTATTGGAAAGCTCCAACCACTGTTATAGAGTTCCACAACTTTCTAAGTCTTTCCAATTTCTACCACAGATTCGTGTTGGCGTTCTCTCATACCACTTGGCCTCTGGGTGAAGTCTCCAAGGGAGGAGCAAAAGAAAAATTATTTCGGTCTGAATCTCAACAGACGACGTTCAAAAAGTTGAAGCATCACGTTTTCTTTGCACCAGTGCTCACATTACCAGACTTGCAACAACCATTTAAGATTGAGACATTTACCTATTAATATGCTATTGGGGTAGTGCTTACTCAATAGGGGCACCCAATGGCATATAAAAGTGAGACACTTTCAGACAGAGTTCGAAAGTATCCCACCTATGACAAAGAGATGTATTCTGTTATGCAGGCTTGCTGACAATGGAAGAACTACATTTTGGGGAAGGAAATGATCATCCACATAGATCACCAACCCCTACACTTCATATAAACACAAGGGAAGTTGCAGAACGATTGCCATCAGAAATGGTCAACATACCTGCAATAGTTCCATTTGAAGATCAAGTACAAGAAGGAAAACACCAATAATGTTGCAGGCTGCCTTAGATGACCAGTGATCGTGGTGTTAACCACTGTGCTCAATTCTTGTGGGCATGATACTTCGGGTTGGCCGCATCTCTACAAAAGTGATCCAGAATTCAAAAACACATACCAGATGCCCCTGGAGCATAAGAAAGTTCCAGATTTTTACCTCTAGGATGCAATGTTATGCTACCTAGGACACCTCCATGTTCCTTCAAGTGAGCATGCCAAGGTGATTTGGGAAGCGCTCTACAGTCATGTCACTGGACATTTCGGGTTCTAGAAAATAATGGTAGTACTGCCGAAGTATTTCTATTGTTCAAGCCTTGGACATGATGTCAAGAAGTGCATGAGATCCTACACTTCCTACGCCATTTCAAAACCGAACATTAAAAAGCATGGCCTATATGCTCCGCTTCCTATCGCTAGTCGGCCATGGGAATCCATATCCATGGATTGCATGTCGGGACATCCTTCTACCAAGCATGGCAATGACTATGTTTTTTTTATCATCGACATATTCTCTAAGATGACCATTATGGCAGCCTGCAAGAATAAAATCACAACAAAAGCCATTGCTAAACTCTTCTTTGAGCGAGTGTGAGTATGCTTTGGGATCCCATAGTCCATTATCTGAGATTGGGACAACATTTTCCTCAGTACATTTTTGTCAAGTCTCTGGTCGATGTTTGACACCAAGCTCACTAAGTCCAGATCTTCCCACCCCCAAACTGATGGCCAAATAAAGGTCATCAAAATAATTATTGTACACATTCTGTGCATCTACAACTCACAACATCCACCCACATGGGATGAAAGCCTCCCCTATGTCTAGCACAACTATAATTTGTCTCTCCACAACTCAACTGGCCACAACCCCTTTCAGGTGGGCTTGGGATTACAACCACTATGTCCCATTGATTTGGCCATACATTTGCAACTACTTAGGCATATCCAACTCATGTCCAGTCCAAAGACGACAAGGTGAACAAATTAATTGAGTGAATTCAACACATTCGCCAACATGTTCATGACAAATTAGACAGAGCCAATGCTAAGTACAAGTAGCAACATGATCAACATCAGGTTCCACACAAGTTCCAGGTGGGCAAAAACGTTTGGCTACATTTGTAGAAGGAGAACCTTGCTAGGCCCCACTGCAAGATTCACCCGCTCTGATATGGGCCATATACCATCACCAAGGTTGTAGGGGATAATTCCTTCAAGCTCAATATTCCACCATCCCTTGGCCTACCCCTAGTTTTCAATGTGGATCCCCTTCCGCCCTATTTTCCACCATTGTGGGAAACATATTACATTGCAGAACAACTCACACTAATAGAGTTAAACCCAGAATGCATGGAACATGTGAAAAATGATTGGTTCATGGACACACAGATCAAGAACACCCGCCAATAGAGGATCCATATATATTACGGTGTAAAATCTGGCAAACTCTTTTACCAAGGCAAGTGGCTCACTAGGGACCGAGTTCAGCAAAAGTTTCCTCATCTCATGGAGGAACCCAACACAATGGGGAACATTGCTTCCTAAGGGGGGAGGAATGATCCAGGTGGATATTGGTGGCCACCCACCTATTCTACTTGGACCCCCACCATTTTTTCTTTCATTTTTTTCATTTTCCTTAATTGTAGCACAATTTACTATCTTTTGCAGTTTTTTTGGTTCCTAAACTTTCAAAGCCGTTTTAATGCCCTAAACGACATTTTTGGGGAAAACTGGGACCAACGTGGGTGCTTTAATGATCTTGGTCACCCAAAAGTTGTATTCCTCGAATAGATATTTGTAATGAGGTATTGTGCACGTAAAAATAAGATCATATGCCAAAGTTATGTCCCGGGTAGTTGATGTACCAATTTACCTAAACGAGCCCATATTTTTTGTGTTTCATTTGCTATGGTTACGTTTTTGGATGTTTAGGGTTTTCCATTATTTCTCAATAGTAAAAGGGCCCTTGAGCCCTATTGTAACATAGTTCAGAGGCGTGTATAATCCACGTCTCTTCTTAGAGAGAAGCTACCATCGCCCAAGCTAGGTTATTTCCATTCTGTCTGTAAGCTTATTTTAGCTATTTGGTATTAATGAAATGAAATATGTTTTCTAATGCATCTCTGTGTTTATGTTTATTTTTTTATTTTATTGTGTTCTTGCATAAATATGGATCCTTCTATCTATTATTCATGCTAAAGAATAACATGGTTCAATGGTCAAGGGCGATGTAAGTGTTGTTAGCATGCAACCAAAAGAGGGACAGTTTGGCGAGATGATGCCTACCTCAGCTAAACCATATTTTGGAATGTTGTAACCGTTGGAGGAAGAAGTTCACTATGGGGAAAAGTATGAAGGATAAATAAGTGTTACGATATTTCCAACAAAAGAGGAAGGATTTGGCAAGATGAAAGTTTCCAAAGTTTGGATAGATTCATAGATATCACAACCTTGGAATAGAGATGAAGCTTTTGATGGGAGTCCTATAATGGCTCCCTTTATGCTGATTAAGAGGAACATGTGATGGATGACTTTCACTTGGAAGGTCGAGGTATGTTTTCATTTAGTTATGTGATGGATGATTCTGATTGTTGTGGGACTTGTTTGGGAAGTATGAAACCGTAGAGAAAAAGGTGAAAATGTCTGAGACTATGGTGGCACATGATGAACCTACATGATGGGCGAGTCATGGTTACCTGAGTGGATATTTGGCTAAGTTATCTGCATGACTCTTGGAAAGAACAAAGTAAGGGCACATTGAAATAAACAATACTTGATACACATAATTGGGTAGCATTGTTCGTTACAATTTTCTTAGAGCCAAGAGGCAGTCTTGATGAAAGTGATGAAGGAAGAGATCTGTGATAAAAATATGAGGGTAGGGTGACCAAGGGTGCTAACCTAAACAATGAATAGGGTGTGGTGACTGAAATTGCATTAGGTCTTCTAAAGTGGACCAGTTCGGAAATTGAAGTCATGTGCATAGAGTTAAAGCAAAGGGCTAAAACTTAGTGTATGGGCATTAAGCAAGGACACTTGAGAGGATGTCACTTATGGGCATCAAGAAAAAGTGCCAAGTGAGGATGTTTTGCAGGAATGACTTGTCAGTACTACATGTGGATGTTTTTTAGGTAGACTAATGGGTGTGATGGGTTCTTTTGAACAACAAGGCAATGGTATTTTTTTACGAAATACATGGGAAAAATATGAGAGAATTCATGTGCAAAGAGGGAAAATTCAACTTGTGAGGGATAAAAATGTGCCTACCTGAAGTGTTGGATGAATATGGTTCATGGTATCTTATGATGACTTGAAAAGAGTTGTAGTTGATTAATAATTCATATGATGGTGGTCTTGGAGTATCTGGTTCGTTGATTTGATGAGGTCAGATTTAGAATTGACTTTGATGTGGTATGGGACACATACCTTGGGTACAATATGGAATGTGTATGTGATGAGTGACTTGATGGATGCAATAGAGGAAAGATACCTTGGATTTGGATGGTGATTATAGTGATGGAGGTGCCTTGGTGGGAACACTTAGGCATGGGTTGATTTGATGAGACTTAGCCATTTTTTATAGACATGGAGGCTATTGGTCTATGACCATGGGAAGCGCATGGATGAGATGATGAGGAAAGTGAATAATTTCCCCTTTGACAACATGGATGTACAACATATTGCATGTAAGATGGAGTTTTCTTCATGGACCTGGATATGGCACATTAGGTGTTAGTTGAAGGATTGACGAGAATAGTTTTTTATCGAAGTTAAAGATGTGAAAAAATGTTGGAGAAACAACCAACGATGGCATGAGGAAGTTCATTCTCATCGATTGAACATAATCGTTGGATTAGCTACCCAACTAGCTTGAGTCATGGTGTTCGAAAATGTGCTGAGATGTGTTGGAGTTGAGTTGGATTATAGCACCAGTATTTCACATGGTGATGTTAGCTCGTGAATTGGCACGATATGAGTTGCGACTAAAGAATGAAATCGAGTTGGTGGAAGTAACTTTCCATGAGATGAGAAGTGTGGAGGATTGCGACGAATTGTGGCTGATAAATGTGAGTTTGAGGAGTCTTACCCACATGGAAAAACGAGCCTTGATTAAGGATTGTGTGATGAAGGCAAGGAGTTCATGTAGCACGGACGATTGACGTTGGATATGATGGAACTTTGTGAAATTTGGTCTTGGCAATGGAGTTTGTTGAGATGGTGTTATCGAGGGAGACAACCTTTTTTAAGAGGGGAGAATGTTAGGGCATCAAGTTAGCACCAAGGCTAGTAGGCGTCCCCGATGGGTCATGCTCACTCAGAGAGTCAAAAAATTGAAGTTGGCATGAGTTGCATGTGGGCGATGGGCATGGGGCACAAACGTTGTATAACGGAGGGTGCCCAGATAACTTGGGAGGAGATCACACATACTCGAGATAGAGGCTTGTGCCAATGGGTGCGCCCACACCATGGGAAGCCAGATTGATGTGACGATGTAGTGGGTAAGTGGCATGAGGGGTGGTGGAAAATGAGGGGGGAACATGGAAGTGAATAGGCGTGACATGCGACACAAGGAAGCAAACAACTTCATAAGAGAAAAGGCAAGGTGAAGTTGAGGCAATACTAGACGTGCCCATCAAGCAAGGGGTGCCTAGATGCCCTTAGGCGGGTCAACCCATGGGGCATGCCCATAGGCATAGGTGCTCACAAAAATGAGAGGTCAGATAAAGCATGGAAAAGGTGTGTTAGGCCACATAATTAACTTTGGTTGAACACATATAAGTGAGAGTGGAAGGCACTCGACCAAGGGAAAAGAAGTTCGACTAAGTACATCGTAGAACAAGTTGAACTTTGATATCAAAGAAAACTAATAATTTCACACAAGGGGAGGAAGATATAGTAAAGAGGGTGCGGGCAAGGTGGGGCTTGCCCAGTGAGGTAACACAACAGGGAAAAATCGTTGGTCTTGTCTTGGGGATATATTTTTTTGGTTTCTATGCAGGTTGATGTGTAGGCAGACTTGAGCAGAATGCATAGGAGGGACTGCATGACTAGGGCATAACATGCAAGAATACTTGGATAAAAACACATAGGAAAGACTGCATGACTTTGGCAAAATGTGCAAGAAGACTTGGAAAGAACACATGCACGGTTGCACGATTTGAACAGATTAGGTGGACAAGTTTGATGGCCCAGGCCAGGAAATTTCCACACCATTTGTACATTGTAAAATTGGTGTTGTATTATATTTGTAACAATTAACAAAAGACATGGGAAAACGTTTTTGGGGAGTTTCCCCCTCCTGTCGTAAAATTGTATTACTATCATAATTGTGTTATCACATTTTTGTATTGCTACAGTGTTATGTTTTTTTGTCTATCACAATGTTATGAAGTAATTATAAAATAAAAATGAATTTCCTCTTCACATTGAATAATTGAAAGAACACTTAAACAAAAAAATTGATTAAGTGTTGAAAATAGGTGTAGTATCAGTAAGAGTAATTTTAACAGTGAAATTACATCACTGTTTCACAACAACCATGATAGACTTAAGTTTCCACAACGCGGGGCTATGACACTTGGGGAATAAGAGTAGATTCAATTTAGATAAAGAGAAATATGAAATTGTGTTACCATTTTTATTAGAAGGTAATAAAATTCACTAATTAAAATCTTACTTCTATTATGTGAATGTGAATCAAAATGAAAAAATTAACATTGGTATAGTATCTAGAAAATATAAAATATAAATTACTCAACACTATTACGGAATAAATAAATATTATTATTCACCATATATATATTTATTTTAAAATCTCAATTCAAACTTTAATTACAATATCATTTTAAAAATCTTAATTAATTAATAAAAACATCATTAATCAAAATATTGTTGTTATTGTGTGCATGTGAACTAAATTGAGAGAAGTAGCATTGCCATGGAATCCAAAATATAAGATATATGTTACTAAAACACTATCTATGAACAACTAAGTAATAGTGGTTACCATATATATTAATATAACATTTACACCAAATTATAAAAACTTTTGTCTTTCTTTATCAACGTTGATCAAATATTAATAAATTCCCTTCATATTTCTGAGTCCACTTATACTATGGAAGAGTGGTACGTCAATATCTATCACTACTTAGGTAAAGACTCACTAATACAATTTGCAAATTAATATATACCTTATAGCCTTCAACCGTTAATTCCTCTGAAAAAAATATTTTCTCAACAAATGTCTTCAATGCTGTAATTGCATCTCCACTAACCACAATGAACTTGTATACATGGGTTAGCAAATTCAATGTCTTCAAATACATCTTTGATGTGATACTCTTGGATTGAAAAATATTGAAAGAAGATAATTTTTTATTTCACATATTAGATAAAAATTATTTTTTTTTATGACTAAACTTTTTTTATAAATTTCATTATATGAAGTTATCGACACATGCAACACAGTTACATATTTCTTAATAAAATTTTACAATGAAAGTTTTGAGTGGGTCTAATAGTTAAGAGTATGTGTTTCCTGCTAAGAGGTCACAGGTTCAAAATCAGAAGAGGTAGAATATGTATGCCTTCGTAGACTTAGCAGTCAAATAGCTGTGTGGAGGTGGGCCCCTTGTCTCACAAATAAGAGGATCTCATACACCAATTTGGTGCCTCTCATAAATCAATTTGATGTTGCGTGGAGGTGAAGCCCTTGTCCCACAAACAAAGAGATCTCATACACCAATTTAGTGCCTCTCATACATCAATTTTTGGAAAGCTAAAGATAAAACTAACCCGTAAGAAAACATTATTACTTCATTCTATTTAGCAAAAAATATATATTCCTCGACAAGATCATAAGTATTATAAAATATTAATTCTTTACAAAAGAGTGCATGCCAATACTGTTTTTTTTCACACTTAAAGTCAACTTCTAATCTTATCGTATAATTTATGTTCAAGGGAAAATTCTAATCTTATTATATAATTTATGTCTAAGGGAAAATTAGTTAGAAACGTAACTTTCTATATAACCTCTTTTATAGTTTCACTCTCATTCTCTTTTAATCATGGAAGATTGGTTGACTACTCAGTATTATAATAATGATTCAAATATTGCATTGTATTGGCTCCCTCATTGGCACTAATAATTTTAACAAATTTTTATTTATTTTTCCGTCTCCTTGAAACTCTCCGTAACATCTTCAAACATTCTTTTCATTATGCATTTTGTCTAACTACTGATGAAGAGGGGATGTTAGGATATTTGAACAGTTAGGAGTTTTTTTAAGTTCAGTCTGACCCAATGTGCATATTTTGTAAAAGAGTGTTTCTTAGTTTTTTCTTTATTATGCATTAATTGTGTTGTAATATAATGGCCATGATATGTTCTAGGCATAGACTGATCGAACGACTCATCTTCTCCTTAATAGTAGCAATTATTGGTTCATGCCTAATACTTGACTTGTCCATCATCTTTGTTTAAAGATCCTAAAGGGCCATGGCCGATGATCAATTTTGAGAACTCTAGTATATATTATTTCCTTTCACGTTAAAATTTCCTCAAGTGGCCACATTAGCAAGGGACACTAATTTTTTTCCTATTAGAGGGTTTTAACCATATAAAAAAATTAGCATTGTGATTTTTGATTTGGTTGTGTGAGTGGTTTATTAAGGTGTTTGTCGTGCATGGAATCCTATGTTTACCCAAACACTTCTGTGAAAGTTCTCAATATTATTTGTAGTTAATAATCATTAAAATTCATAGTTCTCTCATACCAAAGTATTGATAATGTACCATAGAATGGCTCTTTTATTTTACTTGACATTCAATAACATTTAGTGATGAATATATAAAAATATGTAAAATTTAGTGAGGTCATAAATCGTATAAAGTGTTACTAAACTAGTCTATAGTTTTCTATACTAGTGCATATTCTTGAAAATTTCCCTTTATAAATAACCAATTCCACCTTGATGGAAATTACGAATAAGAAATTCACAAAAATTGTTCCTTCTTTAATGATATTATCTTTCCAACATGCCAAGGACATGTTGGTTGTGAGACTCTATTTTTCTTCTAGGATAATGATTCCTGAAGAAAGCTAGATACATGACCACCTCTGAAGTTGCTTTATATTATTCCATGAAAAACAAGAAACTATGTACGGATAGTTAAGGAGTATTATTTGAGGAATGAGAAGGGAAAAATGGGGGTTACAAAAATGTAAAGAAGTGGAACTTTGTGGGATATGGTGTGCTAATCATATAAATTATGTTCCAAATTCTACAAGGTTTCATGAAAATTTTAAGTATTAAATTGATGTGCAATATGGGAATGCAATGGTTGGTAAATGCTTAATATATTACATGGATTATCTACATTTTCAGTTTGATTTTTTTCAAATTGTTGGACTATTGTGGAAAAATTTTATGCAAACATAATTTATGTGGAGAACTTCCTGATGCTTGGTTTTTTGCAATTTTGAAAGGATTTAAAGATAATGAGGGGTAATACATATAATTAATATTGAATTAAAAAAAGAAGAAGAAAAAAAAAATGCAACTATAATGGTTTGCATGTATTGATCGAGAAGCATTGATCCATGGTGACCCACAAGGTGAGGTACTTGGTTAAATTACTCCTACTCTTGTAGCTGTTGTAATTATTTTTCCCACTTCATTTGGTTCTAGAAAAAAAAATATTATACAACCCAATATTTTATAATGGGGAGTTTGATAGTAAATGTAAGTTGCGCATCAGTTCCCTCTTAGGTGGTAGCACTTTAGATGCCTAGATAAATCAAATGTCTAAGTGGAACAACTCATCTAGTTGATATTTATTATTTCTAATACATCCCTATAGGAATATCTTTACTACTAAAAATTCATCTGCTAACTAATTCTCTCTTAAGAAAAGAAATACTTTCTTTTAACTAGGACTAGTCAAATTTCTGGCTTAGTTAGCACTAAATGGAGAGATCATCAATTTATCTTTGTGTGTGTTGGGGACGGAATACTTCCCATCATTAATCATCTAGTATTGAATTTCTCTCCATATGAAAATTACATCCCTCATACACATGTAGTGGATTACAAACATTATATCAAAAATGTGAAGGGATACAATGTATACCCCCACTTTGTCAATAAATTTGAACTAATAATGTTTATTTTCCTTGATATTTTCACCCTTATTTACCCATGCCAATGGATATAAGCTACAACCATCATGCACCTCAAAGCCAAGCATGCTAACCAAATCATTTTTTATGAGGTTGGTATGTGAGTTGAATTCGAATAGATTATCCACCTTATCCTTATCAAATTAGTCATCAATGTTAGTTTATTCATATCTTTCTCTTCCTTGTGGTGACTACTTTGATTCACCTCATTTTCGAATATATAGTAGACAATCTTCTCATCTGAAACTAAGATGCTCTCTATAAGGTTACCTAAATTTGTGTTATGCATGTTTCTCTTTTTATTCCTTATTTGTTTTTATTCATCTCTATATGTAGCTTCTAACACTTAAATTTTCTGTCACTATTGATATTACAATGGTCACAATGATTTCTTAGATATTTTCACTAATATGTAATTTCTATTGTTCTTTTATCTTTACTTTTCCACTTTATCTTCCCCATTGTAGAGGAATATTGATGGCCTCTCAAATATCTCTTTTACTACATCCTAAAGGGTTTATATGGTAGTACTCATCTACCATAGCTATGGTTTTATTGCTTCCTTCTTAAGATAATTCTTATACCTTACAACTTGAAACCCCAAAGAAAACTTCTCAATACCAATGTCATTTATGAACCAATATTCCACTAGAATAGTTCATCCAAATATATCTTGTAATATTCCAAAATATTTTATTATGTAAATGATTTCTTTAGATCCAAAATTTATTATTACAATATTAATCCAAAATTTATGGAAGTAGCTAAAATTAAAAAAAAAGAATCAATAAGAAATGAACACAGTATGGACATAAATGGCCATAATATGTGTCTCAGGAAACGCAATATGGGAGAAAACCCGACTAAAAGGTGAGGCCTGTGTTTTAGTTTGTTTTGCAAAGCATGAAATACAACTACAAAGAAGGGACACTCAATACTAGTTTTTCTTTGATGTAGTACCTTGAGTGGTCGGTACATGGTCTTCTACCACCTTTTTCATGCTCTAGAATCTAACTCCTAGGTGATTTTCTAAACTATGGAACATATATAATGATAAAGACCTAGAACACCTAGTCTTCCTAGCAACACATTATTTAACATAGCATAATCACCCTTTAAGGATAAGGTTTGGAGTTTTTTCATGCCTTAGTCGCCAATTATTACTACGCCTTTTGACCATTTAGATTTTTCTCGGATGCCCACACTTGTGTATCCCAACATGTGTGACTAATAGGGGTTGAAGTGGAATTCATTTTTTATCATGGTGGTAAGTTGGGCAAGTCAACATGTGGGAGGAATACTTTTTATATTCTAATCCAATTGAGGTGTTTTTTTAAACATTATAAATCAATGGTTATTTTAAAATATTATCAAAAAGTTGAGAGCTGTGTTTGTAATGCCTTCACCCAAAAAATTTCATTCGAAGACTCAAATTGATTCTAAAAGGCTTTTCACTCCAAATTTCCAAATTTTAACTCAACCAAAAAGCAAATTCATCCAATTTTTCCACCAATAAAAATAGCTAAAAATAGATCTAATTAAAAAATTAAAAATCAACAATAATAAAATAATAATAATAATAATAATAAATAATTACATGTAATACATCTTAAAAAGAGAATTAACATCATTAAATGTGTACAACTATTTTATATTTTTTATTAATAGAAAATATTAACCATAAAACAACAATTTTCTTCTTTTTCTATTATTAAACTATTTCATATTGTAATATGAAATAAAACAACAACTTTCTTATTTTGTATTATTATCCTATTTCATAATATAATATGAATATATTTTAATGGTTAATAAGATATATTTATTTCATATCTTTAATTAAATTTTAATAATTAAATCTCTATTCTGACCCCAAAAATACCTTTTTCAAGGTCAAAGAATCACTACCACTCTGATATTTTATTTAATTACAATTTCAAAAAAATATTATTTATTTATTATAAACTTAAAATTACACTATTATAATGATTAAAATTAAATAAACAACGCCGATCATTTAAGGATACAAACACTATTGATGCAGTCATTGGTTTGAACTAGGAAAAATACGGAAATGACAGCAAAAGCGAAATTTGGCCAAGAATGCTCGTACGGTCCCTGTGCTTCATCACAACATCGGGATTGAAGGAACAGATCTCACTGAATTAACTTTTTCTTCTAAAATCCCCGTGGATTCTTGGTAACCTTTATGATCCTAATAAATAAAGTACTCTTTTGTGTTTTAACGAAATTGGTCATTAAATTTTATGTTAAATATTATTTGAATATTTTTTTTTGAATATAAATGTGGTTAATTTATTTCGTAAATATAATTATATATAGTTTATAAATAAATGTTAAAATTATAATGAGCTTAAGAGGTTTCTCTCGTGAATATAGAAATAAAATCTTAAATTAAACTAAATAATTTTTTTTTAAGTTGAATTAAAAATTGGTCTCAATAGACATTAACCATCATCATCATCAAATAAATTATAATAAATATAAAAAATAATGAAATTTAAATAGATTTCCATTTATGATATTATTTTAAAAAGACAATAACGATTAAAACAAAAGTAGAGCAGTGAGATATTTAAGAATTATTACGTCATCATATAAAAGAGCCTCAGCCAAGCCCACCCTAGGAGCTTCATTTAAGCGATCAAAGTTAATTGAATTTTTAAGTATATTTTTAGCATGTCTTCTCTCCTAACATAGGCACCACAACCAGATAAAATACTGAATGGCCTGGTTCACTAAGCTCATCCTTCACATAACTAAATTATGCTAGTTTTTATAATTGTTGCTTCAATAATAACATACCTTTTATTAAATGGAAAATGGTTTGGATTTTGTTAATGATTAAACCTCCTTTTATATATATTACTGCGAGTGTCGGATGGTATATTCGTTCCACAGCACGTCGTCTCTCTGATACAAAAGGCATTTTGATTTTAAAGCAGGAAGAGCCGTGAGCCAGTGAATTCTCTATTTTCAATGTACTCAAGTCAGCATTCAATGCGCGAGCCTTTTTAATCGGTTTAATTATATCAACTTACAAATTATTTCAACAGAGTGCAAATCATATGGATTTGGATTGTAGCTGCAAATCTCATAAGGACTGGGTTGATGTAACAAATGATGTCGCAGTTAAATAGTCAGAGAATAATAATAAAAAAATTGATTTGGAAAAATTAGGTCTACATAAATACCAAGATCTAGATCTGTGACAACGGTATATGGTGTCTAAGCCGACTCGATTTTCCATTCGAGGACACCGCCTCCTGGTTTTCTGGAAGGGCAGTGCTCAACATATCGCGTACACTAGCCACAGTAGATATGGATCCATCCCTTACTCACAAATATGTTATTTCCCCAATAATATGATGTTGCAAAACATAGATCTTCATTGCATGTTATTCATTTTATTCTATTTTCACTCAAAACCACTCATCTATTATTATATTTATTACATATAGAAATATGTTTCCAGGAGGCTCTTCAAATGTAAAATTGAGACATAGGATCAAAAGATAATGTTTGAATAAATGTAATATGTTCAATTAGGTTATATAGACAATCACCGTAATAACATAAACAAATATAGAAGAATTACAATATGCTGGCCATGTCTTTGAAGGCGTGTTAGTGCTTTCGGAACATGCAGCTGCACCAAAATAGATGATGCGTTCTCAAACTTTTTTCCTTTTCATAATTGGCGCAATCTTATATGTGGATATATGTGTATTTCACACTACGTCTCTCCAATTCCAATTTTAACAGTTGGATGACAAGTATCAACAGTTCTAATTGCGATCGACCGATGAGTTATGGACATGAACCTCCCCGACTGGGAGACCTGTAGTTCTGACAAGGAGAGGGGTGTGACGGAGTTACGGGACCCCTAAGGGATTCCAACCATCCATTCACCATCTTAATATTATTATTAGTTTCCATTTCATCTCGCTGAAGTATGAATTTCAAATGCAGTGGCCTAGAACCTGAACTTTCGGTAACCATGGTGACCACCATAAGCATGGCAATCAATATTACGAGTCGTGCATATGCTATTCTCAATTCCATATCGCTTCAACCGCGCAATAAGTAATTCAGTCCAACAATATCAATATCAGTATCAGAAGAAGATGAATAATAATTATATGAGTGTGTATGTCTATAGCATATTTATATATGAGGGAAGCGAACAGATAAAACGCTGAATCGACATTATAATCTGGTCGTTGGAAATTCGTTCGACATGTTCAATGTAATGAACTGGACGCCTAAATTGAATCCTGATAACTTTTACCATTAGTCTTCTGCACATCGCTACCTCTAAACCGCCCTCTCAAGTCAGATATTGACTTTGAAATTATGTAGTTAACTTTCGTATTCAAATCTTGTGGCTCGACATTATAGACTCTTCCGCCCTGTCACCAATTCCCAGTGTTGAATGACGTAAAAGAAAGGGTTTCCTTCATTACGTTTATTAAAAAAGACGCGCTGTTTCCTAAACTAAATTGATTCACAAAAAAACCTGTCGCATTTTTTCCTGTGTTGATTGTGAAGGTAAAATGTCTATCTGATTAAGCAGCATTTTAAAGACCTACAGTTGTTGACGTATAACCTTTGACGCCTTTAAACTTTGTACCTTTTAAAAACAGTAACCCTTTGGGCCGGACCTCAACCTGCCCCAACTCACACCACATGGTCTATAGGCTGGTAAGCACCTTCGTATTTTTTTATTTTTTTTTTAAGTATTCCACTTCTAATTAAATCCATATAAATTAAATGAATATAAAATCTAAATTCATATTACATTATTTAGAGTGCTGAATCCATATATCATATTCGTAATAAAAAAAACCAATTTAAATAACATAAATCAAGATTTTATCTCAATTTTTTTTTCACATACCTGAAACTCCAAAAATCACACTAAAAAACTCCTTACATTAACTTTACTATACAAAAAGAGTAAGCATAGAAAATAAAAATTTGATATTACGGTAGTCTCACCATTCAAATAGGTTGGCATTTTTCATGAGATTAATTTGGAATTCAATAATATCTATTTTTATATGTAGGATGATTAAACGTTAAAAACTGATTTTAATGGAGGTGATTTTAACATTGTCTACACTAAGTTCCCGATTTTTCTTGTTATATACAAAGTTAATCGTTTGATTTTTAAATAAAATTAAATATTATTTCTAATAAATTATGTTTTTATATATTAAATCAATGAAATTAATTAATTAAAAATTTTGAAAATTCCCAAAAATAGAGTGAACATTTATCTCTCATAAATGATCAAAAATTAATTTAAATTCATTTTTTAATATATCTAGGTATTATACATTTACCAATAATATATTAATAATAATTTAATTTTAATAATAAAATTATTATATTTAACTTAATTTTGATATTCAAATGTGACCGACCTTTTGAATAGGGGTAGGAAAAGGACATGTCGGACAAAAGCTATTTAGAACATTGACTAATTAGCGGCATTCACCGTCATAGTTTCTATGTCGAGCGTACTTATGAGAAGATGACCTCCGGACGAGACGCCTTCGGTATGAGGTAGGATATGTTGTTTGTCATACCAAAAAAAATATTTTCACATCGATGGCGAAACCTGACATGGTTCTTTATTCCTGTGAATCACTAACCCTATTTATTTATAAATGTTTAATGTTTTTAACTAATACATGGTATGCTTCATTGTTTTGCAGGATGTGTTTCAATCAGAAGAGATAAGATAGCTAGATTAAGTTTTATTGGTTTAATAATTTTTTATAAAATTCTCATTTAAAATACAAATTTATTGAAGATATAATTAAAAATAATATAAATTTGTGAAGAGTTTCTTATATCTCAATTGCATTTTTTTTAATTTTTTTTTTCTATATTTTATCTGGATTTGTAATGTAAACATAAAAATTATTGTAGATATTTAGGAGTAGATTCATTTTTTATTGAAGAAATTTCCAGAGTATTTACAGTGTTATAAAACAATGGTTGATGTTTCGAATCCCAACAAGAATCCATCTTCAGGATAAGATGTTGAATCAACAATGAAAGAAGGACAAAAGGTGAACTGGGTGTAGACGTTGTACCCCTTAAAACGATAACCACGGAAGCTTGAAAACCATAGATTCATTTTTTTTAATGACTGGTTGAATCGGTAACACATCGACTCTTATACTCGTGTGACATAGGGTCAATCCATGACATATGCCACTATAACCTCCAAGTGCAACGACACCATCTCCAGCATAATGCATGGGTAAGTCAAGATTTCAACTTGGGCCCTGCACAACACCACAAATGCATTAGCAGTACATTTGCTAGCCAAAAAGCCACGCCCTTGATGTCAGGGCCCTGAGTTGGCACCAAGGCCAACGAGCACTCTTGATGGGTCATGCTCACTTGGAGACTCAAAAATCTGAAGTTGGCATGAGTTTGGGGTAGCATGGGCCCAAGTTGCAAATGGCTGACGATTGTGGGGCATGGACACTCCATAGCAGAGGTCACCGAAACAAATCAGGCAGAGAGAGTGCATGCACGGTATAATGGTCTGTACCCATGGGCGTGATTACACCATGGGACACCCAGAAGATGCGATGATGTCACGGGTAAGGGACATGACAGGTGGTGGCAAGCGAGCGGCGCATGTGGCAGTGAGTGTATGTGACGTGCAACATAAGGAAGTAAATGGTGGGGAATTACGTAGGCGAAAAGGCAAGGAAAAGCACGGGAAAGAGGCACGCCTTATTTGCAAGGGGCACCCACATGCCTTTAGGCAAGTCAACCTATGGGGCGCCTCCATAGGCAGGGGCGCCCACGAAAATGAGAGGTCAGCTCAAGCATGGAAAAAATGTGTGGGCCCAGGCCCCACATAACAAACTTTGTTTGAACCCGTATAAGTAAAATTAGAAGGCATTCAACCAAAGGTAAAGAAGTTAAACTAAGTACATCACAAAAAAAGTTGAATTGTGATATCGCACAAAACTAAGAAGTTTGCAACATGGCAAGAGGATACAGTAAAGAGGGAGTAGGCAAGGTGGGGCCCGCCCAACGAAACAACACAATTGGGAAGTATCGTTGGTCTTGTCTCGTGCATATATTTTTTAGGTTTATGGGCATGTCGATGTGTAGGAAGACTTGGGAAGAACGCACAGGAAGGACTTCACGTCTTGGAAAAATGTGCAAGATAACTTGGGAAAAATGCACATGCATGATTGCACGACTTGGGCCAAATGTGAAAGAAGACATAGGAAGAACACAAGAAAGGTTGCACGACTTGAACATATTGGGCGGATGAGTTTGCTAGCCCAGGCCAAGAAATTGCCACGACATTTGTACATTGTAAAATTTTTGTTGTATTATATTTGTAACAGTTAATAAAATATAGGGGTGAAATTGTTTGTGGAGTTTCTCCCCCCCCCCCGGTGTAAACTTGTACTAGTGTCATAATTGTGATATTGCATTGTTGTATTGATGCACTGTTATATTTTTTTCTTTATCGCACTGTTACAAAGTAATCGTAAAAGAAGTAAATGAATTTTCGCTACACATTGAATAATTGAAGAAGGAACACTTGAACAAAAAAATGACTAAGTGTTGAAAGTAGTCATATTCCGGGTAAGAGTAATTTTAAACTTGAAATTACGCTAATGCCGCACAACAACCACTGTGGACTTGAGTCGCCACAATGTGGGTCTATGACAAGTGGTATTAGAGCCTAATTTGTGAATGTGGGCACTTAAAAGAATTTGAACTTTGAAGGAAATGGAGCGATGACCGCCACTATTAGAAGATGTGATCAGACTATTGAAGAACTTGAATGAAGAATTATAAACGGGAAAAAGGAGTTGTGTACGATGAAGGAGGCCCTTCGGGAATTAGCTAAAGAAGGGATAACTGACGTGAAAAACTGTGAAATCTTCCACATTTTGGAAAGAATGGAGTGTTTATACAAAGAAATGGTGGAATTGAAAAAGGAGGACGATGAAGTTGGAAGACCTCTTCATTGCAAAAATAAAGTAGGAACTTTTGGAGAAAAATGTTTGCTGGAACAAGTTGTATGATCCAAGTAGATATTTGTGGCCACCGACCTATTCCACTTGGAGCCCCACAATTGTTTCTTTTAGTTTCTTCAATTTCCTTAGTTGTAGCACAATTTACTATTTTTAGCAGTTTTTTCGAGTCCTCAACTTCTGAAGCCGTTTTGAGGCCCTAAACAACATTTGTTTGGGAAAAATGATGCAGGAGCATCCAAGCCAAATTTTCGTTATTTAATTATGTAATAAGGGGGGTGAGACATTTTAATTATTTTATTAATTAAATTTTCTATTTTAAATAAATTAGGAGAGAAATTATAAATGTGAGGATTTTGTAAATATTCTTTAATAATTAAAGGATATGAGTGGAATGGAATTAGGTAGATAATCTAGGGAGTAGGAATTCCATATACGAGACTTTGTTGAGTCCAAAACTAGAATAAAACCAAAATAGATTTTTATTTGAGATTTATGCGGGGGAATTTATGGAGTGAAATAAATTCATTATTTATGTATAAATAGGAGTGTTTTTGTGAGGATGAGGGACAGCTGAGAGAAGTGAGGAGTGAGAGAGAATCAGAAAGATGGTCTAATGGGTCGAGAGCCAAGAGGCCACCAAATGTAATATTTGGCCAAAGAGTTTTATGTTTTAATATTAGTATATTTTTTGTATGGCTCTCTTTCCTTCGGGTGGATTTTTAAGCTGATTATTTTTTATGATTTTAAGGAAAATGATTGATATTTTTCATGCTGGGTGAAATACTTGTGTTTATATGATAGGATTCTGATTTAATCTAGAATCCCCACATCATTTGGTATCAGAGCTGGAAACGATTTCCTGCGAGAGCTTGGGAGAGAGTTGATTTAATTTTGTAAGAGATTGTGGCACTTTGAGTCTGCAAATTATATATGTATATGTTGTATATGAATGTGTGAACGCAGGAGCGATTTTATGTTCGAAAGAAACAAATGCAAGGCCACAGACTTGTGACTTGGGTGTGCGGCTTTAAGGGTCTGCGTGAAGCAATGGTAGAGGTGAAAGAGTGGCGTGATTGTCAAAGGACATAGCCTTAACGCACTGCTTGAAGGAGTAGCATCAATTAGTGGAGTGCGACGTTGGTGAAGACGCAGTGGAAGCATGGTGATTGGTGGAGGACCAGAAGTGACAAATAGTTGAGCTCGTTGAATGCACATTAGCTATGTATTTTCCTAGATCATCATTTATGTCCTTCAAATTATATCAAGAACCGAGTCTTCCTTCCAACTTGGCACATCATTGTAACTGAGACTTGTTGGACTGAGGCCTAAAATCATCTGACATGAGCATTCATTCTACGTATTCCATTCTCCAATGTTGGAGCATTGTATTTCATGTGCTAAATTTAGTGCGAGGAGCAACGTCTTGCATCGATTATTGAGTTTTTGATTGCACTCATTATTGAATCCATAACAATATTTTTTTTGGGAACAAGACTAAGCTACAACATGGGAGCTGTTCTGCATCCAAGATACATCACACCGGAGCTAACGAGCCAACGTTGAAAACTGTTACTGTGTGGAGTTGCAGCATACTGTACCGAGGTCATGAGCTGTTAGAAGGTTGCGTAAATTACATTCGGTGAGTTCCAATCTATGTGGAGATGTGGTCAAGTCACAACATGGAAAACCATCACAGCAAATGCATTGGACGAGGATTGACCCATAACGTTGAAGCTACAACAGTCGTGTTATATCATGAATATGCAGCCATAACAACGATGAATCCCTTGCCATGATTGCAAGGTATCACACCAGTGCAATTATAATGAACAACAATGTTGAAAGTGCGTAAGTATGAAAGATTAATTGGTTTGTAAACAGTGAAATCAACCTTTAACATTTATTGTGTAGTATGAAAACGTCCATTGCCAAGTAAGGACATGGTTTTAAATTGAAATTCTTGGGGTGATGCATAGTTACAACGAACCCTTGCAGATCTAACAACCATAGTAATGGAATTGTTTGAGTGAGAAATTGTCGAAATTGCGATTTTTAAGAAGGGAAAAGATCCTCAGTTTACTTTCCTACATCATTTTGGTGTCAGAAGTGAGAAAGAGATTGCATGAAGAGAATTCTAGTGACACAAAGCCTATGCTAGGAGCATTATTGTTTTTGAAGTTTGGTGAGAAAATTAATTTAATTATATGTTTGTGTTATTGAGTTTTTTTTTCTCGCATGGTGTTCAAGATTGTGCAATCAACGTGAAAATGTGAAGAGACGGTTTTGAAAACCAACAAGGGTTTTCACACAACTTTGGAGAGAATATATCTGATGAGCATGAAAGTCAAAATCGACGGTGGAGATTAGACGAAGAGCCTCGATATATGTGCAGCCTATTAATTGTGAAATCATTGGATTGATGGATGGGTCATTGAAAAGAGGGCTTCATTTTGAAAGGTCTGAAGATGGTGGACATTTGAAACTAAAGAGAGCAGCAGTAAATGTGCTATGGGCGCAGAAGGTAAATCATAATGTTTATTATTTCATGGAGGATAACACAGTGATGGTGTTAATGAAATTCCAGTAAAGTTGTGTGAATTTTTATTTTTTAAGTGATGTGGATTTTCACCATGCCAAAGTGTATTGAAATCTTGAAACCTACATTTTTATGCATAATGTGGATTCTTCACAATTTTGGTTGCATGACTTTGGATCAAAATTTGTAGTTGGAAATGATAGGACTTTGTGATTTGTGTTTATGGTTGAAAACACACCACAATTACTTCATGTGGTAAAACCTTTGTTTTTACCATCATATGATGATATTTAAGGAGGAGAAAATGACTGTTGATAGTCATTTCAGAGGTTCTGAAAAAGACCTCAACAGAAGGAAGAAGAGGGAAAATGCCAAGGTAAGTGGAATATGTGAACAATTGACAAATGAAAAATACGAGCGAGAGAAGGCTGAGATAACAGTTCACCTTGAATTTTTAATGGAGTTATTGCGGGAAAATGTGAAAAACCAGACACATGGTTGGACCATGAGAAAGAAGGTAAGTGGCAGAAGCTACACACAAAGAGGGAAAATCAGGTAAACATACAGTTGGCAGAAGAGCTGAGGAAGCTCGAACAGATGTTGAGTTGTGAAGAACACAGAGAGGCTGAGTTAAAAATGGATGTTTCCATTTGTGGCCCAGAATTGGGTGAAATTCTGGGTGAAGAGATCAATGAGGAAGATCTCATGAACTATTGGGATAGTTCAGAAGCATCTGAAGATGTGTTGGCGAGAGAAGCAGATGAGGCCATGAAGCCTTACATTTTTTCTCATAGTTTATGTATGTTTGTAGGATGTGTGAAAGATGGTGAGCAGTCTGATGGAAATGTCACAAAGGAGAATGAAACTTTTGAGGTAAAGTCTGGTAGAGAATTATTTTCAAAGAAGGAAAGTATTGATTGGTTACAACAGGAAGAAATCATAAATGAATTCTTGTTTGGGGTAAGACAACAAGTCGAACCTATTATGGAGCATAAACAAAATGGAAATGCCGAAGGAATATTCCAAGGAGGTAAACAAATGTATTTGTTTAATGAAATTGCTGACGAAAGTTTACAATGTAATGATTCTGAAACCAGGACAAATCAGGAAGATTTCCAGAGGAAGAGTGAAGGTAGTGATGAAGTGCTGAAAAGATTTCATATGGAAATCGAGTTTTTGGAACGGTGGCTGAAGGAACTTGATGGCGAAGAAAAACTTGCAGAACCTAATCCAGACGAAATTACAGTTACTATGCATGATAGAGATGAAATATTTTTAGCATTTATGGCGTTGAATGAATGTTATAAATTTTCAAATAATGATGTAACTATAGGTATAGAAAACGACATTAATAGATATGATGTTGAAATCAGAGAAATCGAGCAGAAATTATTTGGCATTGAGATGGAAGATTAGAAGCAGCAAGGAAATTGTGTCTGTAGGGACATAAAGGAAACAGTGAATTAGCAGGATGAAGATGGAAGCAGCCATCAGTTCGAAACAGAATCTATTGAAGTCCAGAAAGTCGATGATGGGAGATTGATGTCTGAAGCATCAAAAGAGACCGAAAGGTCTTATCTTTTTAAAACTAACAGTTTGTTGGTGAATGCAGGTACAACACTGAACGAGAAATTTGTTGCTATAAAAGCAATAAAAGACTATAGTAGTAATCAAGAAGGAGTTCTTGATTATTTTCCACTATAGAAAGTTGGGTATTCAGCTCAGTTGGAGATGAAATAATTCAACAAAGAAGAATTACTCCAAGGAATTGGCGAAAGAAAGTGTTGGAGAAGCCGATGGAATCCGATCGACAAAGTGAGTGATGAGTTACCAAATCGAGTTGATACTTCGAAGGACCAGCGGCAGAATAGAGTATGGAATCCTGGAGGGAGCAAGTCATCAGGACTTGTGGTTGTCGCAGTATTACAGAAAAGCGACGGACCTCATAGACATGAGTCTATGGAAACTTATCTACATGGGGAGTCTGATGCAGGAGCATCCAAGACAAATTTTCATTATTTAATTATGTAATAAGGGGGCTGAGACATTTTAATTATTTTATTAATTAAATTGTCTATTTTAAATAAATTAGGAGAGAAATTATAAATGTGAGGATTTTTGTAAATATTCTTTAATAATTAAAGGATATGAGTGGAATGGAATTAGGTATATAATCTAGGGAGTAGGAATTCCATATACGGGACTTTGTTGAGTCCAAAACTAGAATAAATCCAAATTAGATTTGTAGTTGAGATTTATGTGGAGGAATTTATGGAGTGAAATAAATTCATTATTTATGTATAAATAGGAGTGTTTTTGTGAGGATGAGGGACAGCTGAGAGAAGTGAGGAGTGAGAGAGAATCAGAAAGATGGTATGAAGGGCCAAGAACCAAGAGGCCACCCAATGTAATATTTGGACAAAGAGTTTTATGTTTCAATATCAGTATATTTGTTGTATGGCTCTCTTTCCTTCTAGTGTATTTTTAAGCTGAATATTTTTTATGATTTTAAGGAAAATGATTGAGAGTTTTCATGCTGGGTGAAATACTCGTGTTTATATGCTAGAATTCTGATTTAACCCAGAATCCCTGCATTAAAAAATAGGATCAACATGGGTCATCGAATGATTTTGGTCCCACGCAAGTTGTATTCCTTGGATAGATATTTATAATGAGGTATTTTGCATGTCAAATGAAGATCATATGCCAAAGTTCCGTCTGGGGTAGTTGATGTACCAATTTACCCAAACAGGGCCCATAGTTTTGGCACTTCATATCCTAGGATTAGGTTTTTGGATTTTTATGGTTTTCCAGTATTTCTCAATAATAAAAAGGCACTTGAGCCTCATTGTAACACATTTCAGAGGCATGTGGGCTCCACATCTCTTCTTAGAGATAAGATACCATCATCTGAGCTAGTTTATTTCCATTATGTCTTTAAGCTTATTTCAGTTATTTGGTATTAATGAAATGAAGTATATTTTAAATTGCATCTTTGCATTTATGTTTACTTTTTATTTTATTGTGTTCCTGCATTAATTTGGATTAGTGGTATCATAGTGATCTTACCTTTCTCGATATTTATTTCCATGTCCCCTACGAGATTGGGGTATAAGGATTTAGGGCTCGATATGGTTGAACCTTTGCAAGATAAGCCTCACAAACCTTGATGGCCTCCCATGGAGGAGGAAAAGAAGGACGAGGGAGAAAGAGATCCTATCAAAATATTGCTCGAGGAGGCCCTTAAGAAATAGAGGAACGCGATGATGCATAATGTTTCCCAAATCCTTCAATGACTACCCACCGACAACGCATATTCATCTGGAAGCCTCTCTAAAGGCACCACTCTTTTTATGGTATTAGTTAACTTCGAAATCCCCATATTTGAGGAAAAATATATGTAATGCAAGAGATAAATGGTTGGATCTATTAAAAGGATATTTTTCGGTTCATGAATTTTCGAATTGGGAAAATATTACTTTTGAACTCCTCCAAGCTGGCCCCCATGTCAAGGATTGGTGGGAAACCAACTATGAGAAAAGGGAAAAGGGGGAATCATCCCTGTTCTCATCCATACCCACCTGGAATTCTTTCTGAGAAACCATCAAGGAACAATACTATCTCTTGGGGAGAATTGAGGACAAGTACATAAAATGGTCTACGCCGCAGTAGCTAAGGGATAAATATGTGAATGAGATGGTGAATTTGACCCATATCCTACGCACAAATTTGGGTATAAATATTCAAAGAAAAATTGGTGCTTAAGCACCGAAGTTGTCTGCACAGATACATCAAGGATACATTGGAATTCCTCGACATATACTCGCTTGGTGCATCATACCGGTATGTTGCCAAGATTGAGAAGAAATTCAAACATAAGAAGAAAGACTTTGAATCTGTGAATCAAAAGCAAGGGAAAGGTGCCCCAAAATTGCACAAAATAGGACAAGGCCAAGGCGGGAGGGCCCAGGACAACCTGTCAAAGCAGACAGTGAAGAAAAACACCACGAAGCCAAAGAAGGACACGAGAAAGTGGTGTGAGCTCCATAAGATCTCCACTCATAACACAAGTGAGTTTCAGACCAAGAAATCACTAGTGGCTAAGATGAAGGCTTCTGAATTAGATGCATGTTCCAAATCTAAGTCAAAACCCATCAAGGGGAATGAAAAGGGGAATCAGATTATCAATGCAAAGCCCAGTGCCACCATTGCCACCACCAATATTCAGAAGTAAGAACTCGAAGATCCAGAGGAGGGGGAGTGCCTCTTGCATTCCCAAATGTTGGTGAAGGGTTCCCCATTGTAGATCATTATTAATAGCGGGAGCCAAAAGAACCTCATTTCAGCAGAGGTCATGAAGCAGTTGGGCCTTCCGATGACACCACACCCACAACCATACACCATCAGGTGGCTTCACCAATTACGAGATATCTGCATCAGCCAATAGTGTCACCTTCCCTACAACATCAAACCCTTCACAGATGAGGTATTATGTGATATTTCACCTCTTGAAGTTTGTGATGTATTATTAGGCCAACCATACTTGTGGAAGGGACATGTTGTTTATGAATTTCAACCTCACGCTATTATTGTTAATTTGGATAATAAGTTGTATAGTATATCGAAGATAGCACCTCCTACCACCATCTCTTTGATCACAGTGAAGCAATGTAGTAAGCTCATTTCCCAAACTTGAAAATCTGTTTTCCTTATGATATGACCTAATGGAAAGAATAATATTATGGCCATTACCTCTAGAAAGGGCTCTTCTGCATGGCAAAAATAGATGGACAAGGTCGTGGAGGAGTACAAGGAGATATTTACCTCACCTATAGGGGTGCCTCTGCACTGTCAGGTCAAGCACTCCATCAATTTGACCCCAGGCACACCGTTACCCAATGAACCAATATATCAGCACTTGATTCTAGAGAATGATCAAATAAAGAGGTAGATTCAGGAGTTGCTGCAGAAAGGCCAAATACGATCGAGTTCATCGCCTTGTGGGAGGCTGATTGTGTTAGTACAAAAGAAGGATGGGACTTGGAGACTCTGTATTAACTATTGGGCACTGAAAAAGATCACTGTTGGGAATAGATATCCAATCCCACATATTGATAACCTTTCGGACCAAAACAAGGGGTAAAAATATTTCAACAACATTGAATTGCAGTCTAGGTATCACCAGGTACCAATTGAACCCTTCGATGTGGAAGACTGCCTTCAAAGCCAACGAGGGCCTTTTTGAATGGTTGGTCATGCATTTCAGGTTGATGAATTCTACCGCAACCTTCATGAGGCTGGTGGATGACATCTTGCGACCATTCACTAACTCATTCATGGTGGTGTATTCAGATGAAATCCTAATCTTCAGCCATAGTTGGTAAGAGCACCTCCACTACATTCAACATGTCCTCCAAACATTTTGGCAACACAAGCTATGCGCCAATTTGGATAAATGCAATTTTGGCATGACCCAGGTTTAATATCCAAGGTACATTATTGATGAGCAGGGGGTGCATGTGGACCAGACCAAGACCCGGCTCAGTCAAGATTGGCTAGCCCCAACCACTCTTATAGAGCTCCACAACTTTCTGAGTCTTTCCAATTTCTACCGCAGGTTCGTGTTGGGGTTCTCTCATACAACTTGGCCTTTGAGTGAAGTCTCCAAGGGAGGAGCAAAAACAAAATTATTTTGGTCTGAATCTCAACAGAAGGCATTCAAAAAGTTGAACCATCACCTTTGCTTTGCACCAGTGCTCACATTACCAGACTTACAGAAACCATTTAATATGATTGAGACATTTACCTATTAATATGCTATTGGGGTAGTACTTACTCAGCAGGGGCATCCAATGGCATATAAAAGTGAGACACTTTTAGAAAGAGTTCGAAATTATCCCACCTATGACAAAGAGATGTATTCCATTATGCAAGATTGTTGACAATGGAAGAACTACATTTTTGGGAAGGAAATGATCATCCACATAGATAACCAACCCCTACACTTCATCTAGACACAAGGGAAGTTGCATAACGATCGCCATCAGAAATGGTCAACGCACCTGCAATAGTTCCATTTGAAGATCAAGTACAAGAAGGGAAACACCAATAATGTTGCAGGATGCCTTAGATGACCAACGATTGTGACGTTAACCACTGTTCTCGACTCTTGTGGGCACGATACTTCAGGTTGGCCACATCTCTAAAAAAGTGATCCAAAATTCAAAAACACATACCAGATGCCCTTGGAGTATAAGAAAGTTCCAGATTTTCACCTCCAGGATGCACTATTATGCCACCTAGGACACCTCCATGTTCCTTCTGGTAGGCGGGTAGGCATGGTGGTCAGAGTTGAGGTTCGAGAAAATAGTGCGTGTGCAGTATTTCTATTGTCTGAACCTTGGACATGATGTTAGGAAGTGCATAATATCCTACACTACCTATGCCATTTCCAAACCGAACATCAAGAAGCATGGCCTATATTCTCCGCTTCCTACCCCTAGTCGGCCATGGGAATCCATATCCATGGATTACATGTTGGGACTTCCTTCTACCAAGCATGGAAATGACTGTGTTTTTTTGGTCGTCGACAGATTCTCTAAGATGATCATTATGGGATCCTGCAAGAAGAATATCACAACTGAAGCCATTGCTAGACTCTTCTTTGAGAGAGTGTGGGTACACTTTGGGGTCCCATAGTCTATTATCTCAGGTTGGGACAACAATTTCCTTAGTACATTTTGGTCAAGTCTCTGGTCGTTGTTGGACACCAAGCTCACTAAGTCCAAATATTTCCACACTCAAACTGATGGCCAAAAAAAGGTCATCAAAAGGATTATGGTACACATTCTGCACATCTACAACTCGCAGCATCCACGCACATGGGATGAAAGCCCACCCATGTCCAACACAAATATAATCTGTATCTCCACAACTCGAATGGCCACAACCCCTTTTAGGTGGGCTTGGGATTACAACCACTATGTCCCATTGATTTGGACATACCATTTGCAACTACTTAGGCACATCCGACTCATGTCCAGTCCAAAGACAACAAGGTGAACAACTTCATTGAGTGCATTCAACACATTTGCCAACAATTCATGAGAAATTGGAAAGAGCCAATTCTAAGTACAAGTAGCAACATGATCAACATCAGGTTCCACACAAGTTCCAGGTGGGAAAAATTTTTTGGCTACATTTGTAGAAGGAGCGCCTTGCTAGGCCCAACCACAAGCTTCACCCGCTCTGATATGGGTCGTATACCATCACCAAGGTTGTAGGGGATAATTCCTTCGAGCTCAATATTCCACCATTCCTTGGTTTTCCCCTAGTTTTCAATGTGGATCCCCTTCCACCCTATTTTCCACCATTGTGGGAAACATATTACATTGCAGAACAACTCACACCAATAGAGTTAAACCTAGAATGCATGGAACATGCCACAAATGATCGGTTCATGGACACACAGATCAAGAACACCCGCTAGTAGAGGATCCATATATATTACGGTGTAAAAGCTGGAAAACACTTGCACCAAGGCAAGTGGCTCACCAGGGATCGAGTTTAGTAAAATATTCCTCATCTCATGGAGGAACCCAATGCAATGGGGACCATTGCTTCCTAAGGGGGGAGGAATGATCCAAGTGGATATTGGTGGCCACCCGCCAATTCTACTTGGACCCCCACCATTTTTTCTTTCATTTTTTTTTCAGTTTCCTTAATTGTACCACAATTTACTATCTTTTGTAGTTTTTTTGGGTCCTAAACTTTGAAAGCCGTTTTGATGCCCTAAACCACATTTTTGGGGAAAATCGGGACCAACATGGGTGTTTTAATGATCTTGGTCACCCGAAAGTTGTATTCCTCGAATATATATTTGTAATGAGTTATTGTGCACGTAAAACTAAGATCATATGCCAAAGTTATGTCTCGGGTAGTTGATGTACCAATTTACCCAAACGAGGCCCATAGTTTTGGTGGTTCATCTGCTATGGTTACGTTTTTGGATGTTTAGGGTTTTCCATTGTTTCTCAATAATAAAAAGGCACTTGAGCCCTATTGTAACACAGTTTAGAGGCATGTAGAATCCACGTCTCTTCTCAGAGATAAGCTACCATTGCCCGAGCTAGGTTATTTCCATTCTATCTGTAAGCTTATTTCAGTTATTTGGTATTAATGAAATGAAATATATTTTCTAATGCATCTCTATGCTTATGTTTATTTTTTTGATTTTATTGTGTTCTTGCATAAATATGGATCCTTCTAGCTATTGGTCATGCTAAAGAATAGCATGGTTCAATGGTTAAGTGCAATGTAAGTGTTGTTAGCATGCAACCAAAAGAGGGACAATTTGGTGGGGTGATGCCTACCTCAGCTGAACCATATTTGGGAATGTTGCAGCCGTTGGAGGAATAAGTTCACTATGGGGACAAGTATGAAGGATAAATAAGTGTTATGATCTTTCCAACAAAAGAGGAAGGACTTGGCAAGATGAAAGTTTCCAAAGTTGGGCTAGATTCATAGATATCACAACCTTGGAAGAGAGATGAAGCTTTTGATTGGAGTCCTATAATGGCTCCCTTTATGTTGATTAAGAGGAACGTGTGATGGATGAATTTCACCTGGAAGGTTGAGGTATGTTTTCATTTAGTTATGTGATGGATGGTTTTGATTGTTGCGGGACTTGTTTGGGAAGTATGAAACCTTAGAGAAAAAGGTGAAAATGTTTGAGACAAGGGTGGCACATGATGAACCTACGTTATGGGAGAGTCATGCTTACCTGAGCGGATATTTGGCTAATTTATCTGCATGAATCTTGGAAAGAAAGAAGTAAGGGCACACTGAAGTAAACAATAATTGATACACCTAATTAGGTAGCATTATTCATTATAATTTCGTTAGATCCAAGAGGCAGTCTTGATGAACCTTTAATGGGGGAGACAGTGATGAAGGAAGGGACCTGTGATAAAAATATGAGGGTAGGGTGAGCAAGGGCGCTAACCTAAACAATGACGAGGGTGTGGTGACTGAAATTGCATTAGGTCTTCTAAAGTGGACGAGTTGGGCAACTGAAGTCATGTGCATAGAGTTAAAGAAAAGGGCATGGGAGACTTAGTGTAGGGGCATTAAGCAAGGACACTTGAGAGGATGTCACATATGGGCATCAAGATAAAGTGCCAAGTGAGGATGTTTTGCAGGAATGACTTCTCGGTGCTACATGTGGATGTTTTTTAGGTAGACTGATGGGTGTGCTGGGTTCTTTTGAACAACAAGGAAATGGTATTTTTTTACGAAATACATGGGAAAACTATGAGAGAATTCATGTGAAAAGAGGGAAAAATCAACTTGTGATGGAACTTGTGAGCAATAAAAGTGTGCCTACCTAAAGTGTTGGATGAAGATGGTTCATGGGATCTTATGACGACTTGAAAAGAGTTGCAATTGATCAATAATTCATATGATGGTGGTCTTGGAGTATCTGGTTCTTTGAGGTGCTGAGGTCATATTTAGAATTGACTTTGATGCGGTATGGGATACATACCTAGGGCACAATATGGGATGTGTATGTGAAGAGTGACTTGATGGATGTGATAGATAAAAGATACCTTGGAGTTGGATGGTGATTATAGTGATCGAGGTGCCTTGGTGGGAGCACTTAGGCATGGGTTGATTTTATGAGACTTAGCCATTTTTTATAGACATGGAGGCTATTGGTCTATGACCATGGGAAGAACATGGACGAGATGATGAGGAAAGTGAATACTTTCCCCTTTGACAACATGGATGTGCAACATATTCCATGTAATATGGAATTTTATTCATGGACCTAGATATCGAACATTAAGTGTTAGTTGAAGGATTGACGCGAATAGTTTTTGATCGAAGTTAAATATGTGAGAAAATGTTGGAGAAACAACCGATGATGGCATGAGGAAGTGCATTCTCATCGGTTGAATGCAATCATTGAATTAGCTACCCAAATAGCTCGAGTCATGGTGTCCGAAAATGTGTTGAGATGTGTTGGAGTTGAGTTGGATTACAGCACCAGTAGTTCACATGATGATGTTATCTCGTGAATTGGCACGATATGAGTTGCGACTGAAGCATGAAATCGAGTTGGTGGACGTAACCTTTTATGAGATGAGAAGTGTGGAGGATTGCAACGAGTTGTGGCTGATAATCGTGAGATTGAGGAGTCTTACCCACATGGAGAAATGAGCCTTGATTAAGGATTGTGTGATGAAGGCAAGGAGTTCATGTGGCATAGACGATTGATGTTGGATATGATGGAACTTTGTGACATTTGGTCTTCTCAATGGAGTTTGTTGAGACGGTGTTATCGAGGGAGACAACATTTTTTAAGAGGGGGAGAATGTTAGGGCCTCGAGTTAGCACCAAGGCCAACAGGCGTCCCCGATGGGTCGTGCTCACTCAGAGAGTCAAAAAAATGAAGTTGGGATGAGTTGGGTGTAGCACAACCCTAATTTGCACATGGGCGATGGGCATGGGGCACTAACGCTCTATAGCAGAGGGTTCCCACATAACTTGGGAGGAGAGCATGCATACACGGGATAGAGGCTTGTGCCAATGGGTGTGCCCACACCATGGGGAGCACAAGATGTAGTGGGTAAGTGGCACGAGGGGTGGTGGAAAATGAGAGGGGAACATGGCAGTGAATAGGCGTGACATGTGACACAAGGAAGCAAACAACTTCATAAGAGACAAGGCAAGGTGAAGCCAGGGAAAAACTAGACGTGCCCATCGAGCAAGGGGTGCATGGATGCCCTTAGGCATGTCAAACCACGGGGCATGCCCATCGGCACAGGTGCCCAAAAAAATGAGAGGTCAGCTAAATCATGGAAAGGGTGTGTTAGGACACATAATTAACTTTGGTTGAACACACATAAGTGAGAGTGGAAGGCATTCGACCAAGGGCAAAGAAGTTCAAATAAGTACATTGTAGAACAAGTTGAACTTTGATATTGAAGAAAACTAATAATTTCGCACAAGGGTAGGAAGATACAGTAAAGAGGGTGCAGGAAAGGTGGGGCTCGCCCAGTGAGGTAACACAATGGGGAAATATTGTTGGTCTTGTCTTGGGGATATATTTTTTTGGTTTCTATGTAGGTTGATGGTAGGAAGACTTGAGAAGAATGCATAGCAGGGACTGCATGAATTGGGCATAACATTCAAGAATACTTGGATAAAACACACAGGAAAGACTGCATGACTTTAGCAAAATGTGCAAGAATACTTGGAAAGAACACATGTATGGTTGCACGATTTGAATAGATTAGGTGGATAAGTTTGATGGCCCAGGCCAGGCAACTACCACACCATTTGTACATTGTAAAGTTGTTGTTGTATTATATTCGTAACAATTAATAAAAGACATGGGAAAATTTTTTTGGGGAGTTTCCCCTTCCTGTCGTAAAATTGTATTACTATCATAATTGTGTTATCACATTTTTGTATTGCTACACTATTATATTTTTTTGTCTATCACACTGTTATGAAGTAATTATAAAATAAAAATGAATTTCCTCTTCACATTGAATAATTGAAAGAACAATTAAACAAAAAATTGACTAAGTGTTGAAAATAGGTGTAGTATCAGTAAGAGTAATTTTAAAAGTGAAATTACATCAGTGTTGCACACCAACCACAATAGACTTAATTCGCCACAACGTGGGGCTATGAAAGTTGTGGAATAAGAGTAGATTCAATTTAGATAAAGAGAAATATGAAATTGTGTTTCCATTTTTACTAGAAGGTAATAAGATTCACTAATTAAAATCTTTCTTTTAATATGTGAATGTGAATCAAAATGAAAAAATTAGCATTGATATGGTATCTAGAAAATATAAAATATAAATTACTCAACATTATTATGGAACAAATAAATATTATTGTTCACCATATATATTTATACAACATTTTTAAAATATTAATTAAAATCTTAATTAAAATATCATTTTAAAAATCTTAATTAATTAATAAGAACATCATTAATTAAAATATTATTGTTGTTGTGTGCATGTGAATGAAATTGAGAAAAGTAGCATTGCCGTGGAATCCAAAATATAAGATATATGTTACTACAACACTATATATGAACAACTAAGTAATAGTGCTTACCATATATATTAATATAACATTTACAAAAAATTATACAAACTTTTGTCTTTCTTTATCAACCTTGATCAAATATTAATAAATTCCCTTCATATTTCTGAGTCCACTTATACTATGGAAGAGTGGTACGTCAATATCTATCACTACTTAGGTAGACACTCACTAATACAATTTTCAAATTAATATATACCATATAGCCTTTAACCGTTAATTCCTCCGAACAAAATATTTTCTAAACAAATGTCTTCAATACTATAATTGCATCTCCACTAACCACAATGAACTTGTATACATGGGTAAACAAATTCAATGTCTTCAAATATATCTTTGAAGTGATACTCTTGGATTGAAAAATATTGAAAGAGGATAATTTTTTATTTCACATATTAGATAAAAAAATAACCTTTTTTTATGACAAAATCTTCTTTATAGATTTAATTATATGAAAGTCGCCAATACATACAATACAATTATATATTTCTAAATAACATTTTATAGTACAAGTGTTGAGTGGGTCTAATGGTTAAGAGCATGTGTTTCCTGCTAAGAGGTCACAGGTTTAAAACTAGAAAGGGTAGAATACATATGCCTTCATAGACTTAGCAGTCAAATTGCTGCGTGGAGGTGAGCCTCTTGTTTGACATCAATTTAGTGCCTAGCTTGAATGTGACCCTAAAATTAGACATAAGATGTCAATAAATAATAACAACACATTTTAATTAAAATATTTTATCTATATAACTTAAAATATGTTGCTGCCAAGTTTGTTTTGGAAAGCTGGAGATAGAACTAACCCGTAAGGAAACATTATTACAACAAACCCTAACATGTAAGGAAACATTATTACTTTATTCTATTTAGCAAAAAATATATATTCCTCCACAAGATCATAAGTATTATAAAATATTAATTCTTTACAAAAGAGTGCATGCCAATACTGTTTTTTTTAACAGTTAAAATCAACTTCTAATCTTATCATATAATTTATGTTCAAGGGAAAATTCTAATCTTATTATATAATTTATGTTCAAGGGAAAATTAGTTAGAAACGTAACTTTCCATATAACCTCTTTTATAATTTCACTCTCATTCTCTTTTAATCATGGAAGATTGGTTGACTACTCAGTATTATAATAATGATTCAAATATTGCATTGTATTGGCTCCCTCATCGGCACTAATAATTTTAACAAATTTTTATTTATTTTTCCGTCCCCTTAAAACTCTCCGTAACATCTTCAAACATTCTTTTCATTATGCATTGTGTCCAACTAAAGATGCATTTGTAGGTTCTTTTAGGGTACAATTGATTGAATAGACAAAGTTTCATTTCATATTTCATGGAAGTTCACGATATCCACTTTTGTGAAAAATAAATTAAAATGTATATGTAAAAATGAAAAGAATAAATGAAAAAATGAGAACAGGTTAAAAATACCGATGTAATTAAATGAAATGATTTCCATGGACATTCTCAATGAACTTTCTCTATATTTGAGGTGTCAATATACATGCTCTTTCTCCAACCTCTTCCTCCTCGTTGAAGCATTTCCCTTATATAGTTTGATATGATTCCCAGGGATGAAATGCAAGTATTTATAATACAATTTCTTTATTCCACGTTCTGAATTGTTAGATTTCGTTTCAAAAGCATGTTTTTTTTGCTACCGAAATGCATGGTATATAGCGATCAATATCGCTTCCATTAGCATTAGTTTTGACTAAAGCTATAGGTTTAATACAAAGTTTTTTTACTCGCAGGGATATTAAATATTATTTTTTATTAAATATTGACAACGCTGCTTATACACTTCGTAGTTTTATTGCGAGTAATCCTTATTTCTTTTACATAAACTTAGAACATACACTAGAATGCGGATCAAAATTGGAGCCGTAAAGATAACTAATTCTAGCTTTAAGACTAGCATCAAAGCTTAACATTTTATGTTTCCACTTTGGAAACTTAAGTATGCAAATTGTACTTTCAATATCCAAAATATAATTTTTCATACATATGTCAAGGTTGGTTTCATAAAAGACTACAAATTTTCATACATATCTCAAGGTTGGTTTCATAAGATAAATAAACTTTTGGATATCCAAAGTATACGTTTTAACTAAATACACTGGGATCTAGACCTAGCAACACATGTAACCATCTTCCTCACCATCTCATCACTCCACTTCCACTGCCTCACTCTATTGCCACCACCTCACCCAATTGCTATGAATTTATATGATGTTAGCATTATCTAGTTAGAGGTGCATAATCATCAATGCAATGTGTATCGGTACTGTCTTGAATTGCACAGACAATATTATTTTTCAGTCAATTTTATTAACATACAAAAGACCTGATACGGTCTCAAATTCATGCTTGAGTCCAAATTCGACATCCAAACTTAATTTTTTTGGTATATTTTTGTATTTATTTCCTTATATTGTTGTAACTTGTATGGCTAATTATAAGGCAAGGCTTATATTTTAATATGAAAACATTACTTCATAGAAAATACACCAAATGATTGTTGCAAGCAACGATAGCTTAAAAAAATTGGTAAAGTCAAAACTACGAGGCAACTTGGTCTTGATCAAGAGATTCTATGATGGTTTATGTAATAATTTTCAAAGTGCAAGTAAGGTCATGGTAGTTTATGTGGAAAAACAAGTTATCAAGTAAACAATTACTGATATAGTTGAAGACATACAAAAAATACCTTCTATAGATTTGATGATTTTTGAAGGATACTGTCAAAGAATATGTATGAAATTTTTTAAGCTACTACTATTTTTTTATTGTGAATTGTTACCATTATAATACATGTTATTGAAAAATATTTATTTAAATTTGCTAGAAATTACGAATAAACTAACATTTTGTTAATTTCTTGTACGGAAGAATAAATACTAATAGCCTGTAGGAAAGAAGAATTTCAATTATTATTGACTAAATGAATGTTATAAATATACATGTAGTTGCTGGAAATAGATTCTCATTGACGTCAACAAGTGGAAACATGTAGCACCAGGTGGCAGCAAAATGTACAAGTGTTAAAGAAGGAAGAAGCCTAAAGGAGTTGCATGGCAGCATGACAATAAAAAGGTGTAGAGACTTTAAATCCAATTATGGGGAACCAAATAATCTTAGGAGAAGGTGTAATCCACTCATATGGATAGAGCTCTGAAATATTTTTTCAGTGGTACACATAAGTCTAAAAATAGCATCTTGGATCATTAGATAGAGCCAGTCAAAACTCAGTGACCCCAAGGCTTTCATCGCAAAGTTAAAGGTGTTTAGAGAATACTGTGGTGCACAACCAAGTTAGCATAAGTGCAAAACCTAGCAGTAGAGCCTCTATGCAAAGCTTCGAGCTTAAGTGGATGCCACATCAATGGTAGAGAATAATATTATTTTCCATAGGTGGATCTCTCCTGATAGGATGACCCAAAAAAGTTACCCGAGAAGGTTCACCAGAGAATTTTATTTTTGAGTTACCAAGTCTAAGCGACCAGGAAATTGTTGTCGAGACAACATGAAAGACTAGTTAGGCGCTACCCAATGCAGAATGAGTGGGTGGAGCCCACTCGATAGTATCACCCCATTGGGAGTACCCCGGAGATGTGAAAATGACACACATATGTGTAGCGTCGGGAGGAACAGAGCAAGTGGTGATAGTGAAGCCCACCTGAAGGGTGTATTACCCGACGATAAAGTTATAGATCCTAATGCTACACATTGGAATATTAACATAGGGACATGGTATCATTTGAAAATGCAACAACATGACAGAGAAACCAATGAGTTAAATGGGGGAGGCCCACTCCACCAACTCAGCCCATGCAGGGTGAGCCCAGAAGGAAAATCTCGGAGGTAAGAGAAAGATGCAGCGTAGCATATATCCAGGCTAGAGGAAAACAAGGGAAAGTGTCAGGCTAGGTGGTGGTTATCTGACGACACATGAGAGAGGCCTTTAGACAGAAGTGTTGGTCACAGGGAGTGCTTTCACATGACTTTGATCGCGTAGATCAAAGGTGGAGATCCACCTGAGATTCACTACTTCAGAAACCACAATCTGCTCAGGATTCGTATCGAGGAGAGAAAGCTTGAACCTGAAATTTTATCAAAGGATCACTAATCAAAAGCTTTAGGAGAAATAGAAGTTAGGACACATCGGCTTTGCCATCCTATTAGGCCAAAACCAATCAAACAGAAGCCAGGAGGACCCCGCAGGATAGCTAAACCCGTAATGGCCGAGCTTGAAAGAATGGTTAAAGTTAAGTTTGGCGACATTTTGAGGCTGAACAAATGGGGACATGGAGGCTTAACGGGCAGAGTGACAACCAATTGTGTTAGTGTCAAGTGGTCCCAATGGACACATCAACCCAGTGGAAAAACCCCGACAGGTTCAGAAAGTGTTAGGTCCCTATATTAATAGTGTAGTCCCTTATTGTTGTTAATGTAACCCCCTTATTGTTATTGCATACCCTTGTAACCACCATATTGTTATTATTGTGCCCTTACGTTATTATTGTTAGGTCGGCTAGGATTATATTGTCACCCCATGGAATCCTATATATAGAAGGAGCTTTTGTCATTTGTATCATCCAAGAATTGTTCATTTATGTAATGTAAAGGAGGTTCCCCCCTCAAAGTGTGAGAATTCTAGGGCATTGATCTCTCTTTTCTTATACTTTTGGAGCTGGTTTCATAAAAATTGGTATCAAAGCTTTGGATTCTAGGGTTTCATTGCTCCAAACAGGTCATCGTGGTATTTTCGCTAGAAATTGTTTTCTACAAAGGTTCATAAGCTGAAATCCTAAGGAAATTCATGTAAAAATTTTAGATCTTGGTTCACAATATTTTCAGAGATATGATATGTGGAAGTTAGGATTTTGCAGCCTCCCAAATTTCATCTAAAAGAGGTGACCTTCGAAAAATTGTCATAACTCTCTCTGAGCATTGGTTTGGAATTTTGTAAAAAATGGTCCAAATTGCATGGACTGTAGTATTTTGTGTATCAATTTCAGAGCTGAAGGAGGAAACAGTGACACATGGTACGTCATACAAGTGTGCTCTACTGAACCAATCCATAATTAGGTCATTCTGGGAGATTGGGCATAACTTTTTATTGAAGCATCTAAATCAGGTCAGACCTATAGCATTCATAAGAAGGTTCAGAGGACTACTATAGGACCAAATTTCAAATATTGAAGATCCGAAGTTGCAGAGATAATTCAGTTTCAATATCGAGCTCCTCAAAAGCAAGAAAAATGTGTGTATCTTTTTTTTCAAATTCCATAAGTCTTGTTTGAAAAATAAATTTGAAGTGATTCCAAGGGCATATTGAAGCATAGGTATCAGTATTGGGTTTTAAAATTCCCCCTAAAAATAATTCAACACCCATTAAGCACTCAGAATACTCTACTATGGCTCAAGAAGATGAATAAGTGCGGCATGATATATCAAAATTACAAGAGCAAGTGCACCAACTTTCGCTATCACAAAGAGCAACAAAAAATTAAATGGAAGTTTTGAAGAAAAGTGTGAAAGCTAATATGGATGGTTTCAAGAATGGTATGGAAGCTAATATGGATGGTTTGAAGAAAGGCGCGATGGATGGTTTCCATAACTGCATGGAAGACATGGAAGCTAAGATCAAAGAAAAAATGAAAGACAACATGGAAGACATGAAGAATTATCTAAAAGTAGACATGGAAGGTTTGAAGGAGGGTTTGACAAAATTGATACAAGAAATGGTTCCTAATAGCGAAAATATAGTATAGGAAACTCGTGATGAGAACAAAATAAATTTTAATCATGATTTCATAAACTCGAATGTTGGATGGAAGACCCATCATATTCCAAAGATCGATATGAAGAAGTTTGATGGCAAGGATCGTGTAACATGGATAATATAGATGGAGCAATATTTTGATCTCAATAATGTGTAAAACACACAAAAGGTATGCATTGCAACTTTATATTTAGAACAAAATACATTGGTATGGTATCGATGGCTTTTCTCCTGTAAAACTATTGTCACTTGATCAATTTTTACAGAGGAAATGATTTCACATTAGTAGGAAATAAAGAACAACACCTTCTTTAGCCAATTTATAAATCTCAAATAAAAGGGCTCAGTGGTGGAGCACATTGAAGACTTCGAAAAATTGAATATAAGGGTAACTGATATTCCAGAGGAACACAGGATTGATGTCCTCATAGGGATTTTAAAGGATAACATCCAACATGAGGTTCGCATTTGGGAACCTGATTAATTGGAAAAGGCATTCAGGTTGGCAAGAAAAATTGAATGTAAAATTACAGGGACAAGGAAGCATACCACTCACATCTATAAATATGGAAGTGTTGCTACTCTAGACTTCCACAACCGACAAGGTTGACACCACAAATAATTGGAAAAAGAAAGAGAAAAAGGGCTTTGCTACAGTTGTGATAGAAAATACACTAAAGGTCATAATTGTGTTGAGAAGAAATGATTTTACATGGATTGTGAAGAGGAGGAAGAAAATGAACAAGAAACTTCAAAAGAAGAGGATATACACCAAGAACCAACCCTAGAGAAAGAAGAAATGAGTCTGACCATATCATGTAATGCATTGGCATGCATTACCACTCCTCAAACTCTAAATATAGAAGGACATATCAATAAGAAAAAGGTAATAGTGTTGATTGATTCGAGTAGTACCCATAATTTGATTCATTGTAAGATAACCAAGGAAATAAATTTCTTCCTATACCTAGCACCAAAATGTCAAGTGAAGGTTGCAGATGGAGGAACTATAAATTTCTCTGGAAAATTCCATAATATCAAGCTAACCATGGGGTAATATGTATTTAATAGTCCAATGTTTTTCATTCCAATGGGAGGTGTGGATGTTGTACTAGGAGTACAATGGTTACAATATTTGGGGACGGTAGCTTTTAATTTTCAATAAATTTTCTTGAAATTTTTTTTCGGAAGGAAAGGAAGTCGAATTATGGGGTATCGCAGGAAAGCCAGGAAAGATAATAAGCTCTAATGGCATGAAAAAGATTTTGAAGAAAGAAGAATGAGGTGTAATTTCAAAATTATTCTCACTAGAAGTTCCAATGTCAAAATCATCTATTTCTCCAGATCTCCAAAAAATCTTTGACAATCATTCTAAGGTGTGTGAAACTCCCAAAGGACTCCCACCTATTCGTGATCATGATCATGCTATTCATTTGATTCCAAGAAGTGTTCCTCCAAACATCAGGTCTTACATATATCCTTATTTCTAAAAGAGAGAAATTGAATGTATGATTGCAAAAATGTTAGAGGATGGTATAATTCAACCTAGTCAAAATTCATTCTCTGCTCCAGTAGTATTGGTGCACAAGAAGGATGGATCATGGAGCATGTGTCCAGATTATAGGGAGCTCAATAAGCTCACTATTAAAGATAAATTTCCCATTCATGTGATTGACAAATTATTTGATGAATTACATGGAGAAATTTATTTTACCAAGTTGGATCTCCGTTCAGGATATCATCAAATTAGAATGAAGACTAAATATATTCCAAAAACATCATTTCGAACTCATGAGGGTCATTATGAATTTTTGGTCATGACCTTTGGCCTTACCAATGGACCTTGTACATTTCAAGGGTTGATGAATTCCATTTTCAAACCCTTCCTTAGAAAATTTTTGTTAGTTTTTTTTAATGATATACTAATCTACAACAGGACTTGGAAGGATCATGTTAAACATGTTGACAGGGTGCTCAAACTATTGCAGAAGAAGAAATTATATGAAAAAAAACTCCAAATGTTTCTTTGGAGTACAAGAGGTGCAATATCTTGGTAATATTATATCTCACGAGGGTGTTAAGGTATACCCTAACAAAATTAAAGCCATTAAGGAATGGAAATTCCCCACAACCATAAAGCAGTTGCAAGGATTTTGCAAGTTAACTGGGTATTATCGCAAGTTTTTTAAGAATTAGGGGGGAATAACAAGACCTCTAACAACATTATTGAAGAAAGATGAATTTTCATGGACTCCTGAAGAAACTAAGGCCTTTGAACATCTTAAAGAGGCAATGTGCCTAGCACTGGTCTTAGCTATGCCATACTTCACAAAAACCTTTATTGTGGAATGTGATGCCTCAGGAAATCGAATTGGTGTTGTTTTAATGCAAGAAGGAAGACCCATTACTTTTGAAAGTCATCCAATCAAAGAAAAGTATTTACAGAAAGCTATTTATGAGAAGGAAATGTTGGAAATACTACATGCATTAAAGAAATGGCGACCTTACCTAATGGGAAGACACTTCAAGGTAAAAACATATAATGATTGTCTTAAACACTTTTTGGAACAAAGATTATCTTCAGAAGAGTAGCAAAAATGGGTCACAAAGATTTTAGTTTGTGACTTTGAAATCATCTACAAAAAAGGGAAGCTAAATGTTTTTGCGGATGCACTCTCAAGAAAGGATGAAGAGGTGGAAGCATTGCTTTGTGCAATTTATATTATCCAACCAGATTGGATAACCGAAGCAAGGGATGAATGGAAGAAGGATGAAGAAGTGTGGACACTCATTCAAAAGTTGCAGCAAGATCCTAGTACATCTGATGCATTTAGTTGGAAAAATGACTGTTTACGTTACAAAGATCGCTTATATCTTTGTAATAATTCCCAACTAAAACAAAATATTATTTTGGAATTGCACACTTCTCCACGAGGTGAAGAAAGATTTTTTTTGGGATGGCTTTAAATATGATATTCAAAATTTTGTGGCGGAATGTTTGTTTTTCCAGCAAAATAAAGTTGAGAAAATTAAGACCTTGGGTCTTCTACAACCTTTATCCATTCCAAGTCAACACTTGGAGGATATTTCAATGGGTTTAATCACAGGTTTACATAAGTTCGAAGGAAAGTGTGTCATCATGGTGGTAGTTGATAGACTTACCAAGTATGCACACTTTTGTGCATTATCTCATCCATTTAAAGTAAGTAAAGTTGCTACTGTATTTATGGAAACAATTAAAAGGCTACATGAAACCCAAATATTATTGTAACTGACAGAGATCCCATTTTTATTGGAAAATTTTAGATGAAATTATTTTCTTGTTTAGGTCCTCAACTAGCTCATATCTCATCTTATCATCCTCCATATGATGGTCAAACAAAGATAGTGAACAAATGTTTGGAAGGATATCTTCGTTGTTTTATATCATATAAACAAACACAATGGATCAAGTGGTTACCTCTGGCTGAATGGTGGTATAACACTTCCTTCCATATTGCAGCAAAAATGACCCCAATTATGGCACTTTATGGATATCATCCACCTTCCATCACATCATCTTTAAGAGAAAATTCCGAGGTTCAATCAGTGGAAGATCACATTGAGCATGAACAACAAGCTCTCCAAATCTTAAAGGATAAACTAAATTTGTCACAAAATCGAATGAAACAATAGGCAGATCAACATCGCAGTGAGAGAAGTTTTAATGTACGAGACTGGGTACTTTTACGGCTACAACCATAAAAAAAATTTTCCCTCAAGCAAGCTAAGAAGGATAATAAATTTTCACCAAATTACTATGGTCCTTACAAGGTGCTGCAAAAGATTGGTACTATGGCATACAAATTGGAGCTTCTTGCTTCTTCGTGAGTGCATCCAGTTTTCCATGTTTGAGGCTTAAAGAAGGTTATAGGTGACAAAATTTTAGTTCAAACAGTATTTCCAGAACTTGATGAGGAAGGAAAAATCATATTGGAACTTGAAGCAGCCATGGAAACAAGGACTTTATAGCTACAAAATCGATCAATTTCAGAGTGTCTCATCAAGTGGAAATACTTACCCACAAAAGATTCTACATGGGAGGATGATAATTTTATACAGAAGCATCCAGAGCTACTCAAGCATTGAGGACAACACTTTTTTGAAGGAGAGGGGAATGTTAGGTCCCTAGATTACTAGTGTAGTCCCTTATTATTGTTAGTGTAATCCCCATTGTCATTTTTGTACCCCTGTAACCCCCATATTTTTATTATTATGCCCTTAAATTATTATTGTTAGGTAGGCTAAGATTATATTGTGAACCCATGGACTCCTATATATAGAAGGAGGTTTTTTCATTTGTATCATCCAATATTTGTTCATTTATGTAATGTAAAGGAGGTTTCCCGCTCGAAGTGGCTGAGTTCTAAGGCGTTGATCTCTCTTTTCTTCTATTTTTGGAGATGGTTTCATAACATAAAGGGACATGCATATAAAAATATGGGAGGAACAAGGCTATGGGATACATGTCGGCTCAAGGTTTTGTGTAGTATTTGGAGGAAAAATGACAAAATAAAAGGAGTCATAGAGATCTAAACATTGTGACCAATAGTGCGGAGCCGTTAACATGGGGAAATTGGCATGCATAGGGCTCAAAAAGGGCTGAGCATCCAAAGATTTAGCTAGAGGTCACAGAGATCAGTCTTATGGTGGAAGGTAGGTAAAATGGATGAGGAAAATGGGCTTAAGGGAAGAAAAAATGGAAATTCTATTTTAACTATAGTTTTGGCAGCTAAGACACAATTGACTGAAGATAAAAATAACAGGTGTACTGCTAAATTCTGTAAAGAGAAAGAATGCATAAAATTATCAGTAAAAATCATTTTAGGTGGCAGAAAAGGCAATGAAGTTTAGTTTAACTTGGAGATGAAGCACTGAACAAAAAACATGGTGAAAAAATAATAAGATTAACAAGACAAAGGAAAAAATAAAGAAACATGCAAGGAATAAATGAAAATATAAAAGAAGGCCTAATCAAGAAGAATTAAATATGTGAAATTGTTTTTGAGACAGAGCTTTTGTTACAACAATTAGTTGGTACGATGTTTTTAGTGATGAAGGATTGATGAAGGTGTTGGTGGTTGAGAGATTCACTTCTTTTTGAAAGAAGAGATGGCATTCATGTTTCCTAGTCTGAAAATGGATGAAGGATGGAACAATGATTGTCTAAAGCAAGTTGTAGCTTATTGATTACTGGTTGGTGCTCCTTCCAGTGGGTGCTAGAGTATTGTTGGGGTTATATCTCCATTTAGTTGACAATTGAAAAATCAAGAAGTTGCAACTTCTTAATGGTTATATCTAGAGAAGTGTATTTTAAAGTTGTAGCTTGCGCCATTAAAAATATTGAGGAGCATTTCTAAAATTTAAATTATTCATTGTTTGTGTGCCATTGAGTTTGCTTGTTTTGTGCTTATAAATATTTGAAGTAATTGATAGTGTGCTCAAATTGAAAATATTTTTTTAATTAGTAAATGTTGTTACAATGTTGATTCACCCCCCATCTCATTATTCACCTAGTTTCCAACAATTGGTATTAGATCCAAGTAAATTCTAATCAATGTAACCATTGGAAGAAAGATTAAGGACCATGGTAAAACAGGAAGGACATTTTATCAATAAGGCATCTATGTTCAATGGAACAAACTATGTGTTCCATAATGTAAGGATGAATACCTATATTCAATCACTTAGATCTGATATATGGGATGTTATGGAAGAAGAATATCAAAGACCTCCATTACTAGTAACTAAAGATCAAAAGTTGGAGTTCACATGCAATGCTAAAGTAATCCATGCACTAGGTGATCGCCTGTTGGAATATGAGCTTGTCAAAGTAATGGATTGCAAATCTGCCAAAGGAATTTAGGACAAGATGACCAACTTCGTTGAACATGCTTGATGATAAATATATTGCAAAGTATTTTCAAAGAGTTGATGAAGTTGTGAATAAAACAAGAGGGCTTGATGGGAATCTAGATGAAGATGTGGTAGTTCAAAAAGTGCTAAATATATCTTCCTAAGAGGTTTAATACGAAGGTATTAGCCATTGAAGAAATGGAAAATATGAACACTCTTGCTCTAGATCAACTCCTTGGAATATGCACTACATATGATATGATGATTTCTAAAGGAAAGTTTGTAGCCAAAGAATCATCCTTCAAAGCATAAAAGAAGTGCAAGGATGAGCATGATGGGAGAAGTTGTGAATCAGATGAAGAATAAGCTAATATTGTGAGGAGGGTCAAGTGCGGATCGAGAAAGTATAAAGGCAATTTTCCCTTTAAATTTTTTAATTGTGGAAAAGTTGGTCATTGTGCATCAAATTACCCTGAAAAGAAGAAAAAGGATTATGATCCTAAATAAAAATCTAAAAAGGTTAAAAAGGAAAAAAAAAGGCTAAGAAGAAAGGTTTATATGCTCAAGATGAAAGTGAGCTCAACCAATCCTCATATGAGGATAGAGATTAGGATAGCTTTAAATAATTCATGCTTATGGACATAAAAAATCTGCAAGTCGAGGTTATTTCTGATGATGATGAAGGAGAAGTGGACCTTCAAGGAGAGGTGGTAAGTGCTCTTGAAGAAATTTAAAGGTTGAGGAAGAAAAATAGAACCCAAAAGGACTCTTAATTAAAGGATAAGGTGGAGGTTGTTGATCCATTACCTGTGTAGTTAGAAGAAGGTAAGAAAATCTAAGAAACCTTGAAGTAATAGTTAAACAAAAAGGCTTAAATCTATGAGAAGTTGGAAGAAGAAATTGTGTTGTTGAAGAAGAAGCTTGAAAAGGCTATAACACAAATAATCTTCAATCATAAATTTAGTAAAGCAACTGAAAATTTAAATGAGATATTAGAGTCTCAGCCCATCTATAAAGATCAAACTGGTCTTGGTTTTGAAGGTGATTCCAGTGCATCAGTTAAACTAAAAGGTATAAAGGTAATTAAATTTGTTCCCCCAACAAAAGAAATACCCACACAATACTCAGTCAAAGAAAAATTCAGCAGCAACAACAAAAGGAGCATCATGTCCCTTCAAATCGATTTGATCAAATTTCTTATCGATGCAAAAGGCAGCCATCTAGGTACAAGGATGTCTTCCTTGGATGTTATTTTACATGCACAAATTATGGCCACAAAGCAACAAACTGTAGAGTTAATCTATGTTACAAAGAACTCAGATCCAAGAGAAGAATTCAGTGGAGAAGAAGTAGATCTAGGTGTAATAATTCCTTTTTTCTTCTAAATCATCAGGTGTAGTGTTTTAAGTGCCAAAATTTTGGGAATATAGTAGTTAATTGCAGGGTGAAACAAAAGAAGACAGATCCAGTTATCAAAAAAACTGGAGAGAAGCCCAAAGTATGGAAAGAAAAAGAAAAATCAGATCAATGTGATATTTCACTATAAGCACACAACAATGGAAGCCACTAGTATGTGGAAAGTGGTTGTTCCAGGCACATGACAGGATATAAAATAAATTTTCTCACTTGGAAGTGAGTTGACAAAGGTAGTGTTACTTTTGGTAACAATGCTCCAATAAAAGTAATTATAAAAGGAGTGGCTAGTCTTTCAAATTGAAAATCTAAAACTAAGAACATTTTATATGTTGGTGGTCTCAAACATAATTTGTTGCCGCAAATGTGTGATTAAGGATATGACATGTTTTTTAGACCAAAAAATTATTAAATTAATTCCACGGGTATTGGAGGAATAATTGTTAAGGTTGTAAGAACAGACAACAATTTTTATGTGTCGAAGGAGAAAACAAAAAAAGTTGTTTTACTAAGATTTATGAGAGCTCATAATGGAACAAGAGGCTTGGACATATGAACTTCGACTAGATTGTCAAGCCAAGCCAGAAAAACACAGTCAAAGGACCTACCCAAGATTTTGAAACTAGAAAACACCATTTTTAAGGCATATCAGTTAGTAAAACGCGTTTCAGTTCCATTTAAGGGCAAAGAAAAAGCTTCAGCAAAGCCATGGAAACTGGTGCACATCGATTTGTGTGGACCATATAGAATGTAGTAAACCACTGGTAAGCTCTATTTTATCTTGATCATGGATTATTTCAGAAATTTGATGTGGGTTTCATTCCTCAAAGAGAAGTATTCATATTTTGAGAAGTTCAAAGAGTTCAAAGATGTGGCTGAGAATGAAACTAATTGCAAACTAAAAAGCATAAGGTCATTTAATGGAAGTGAGTTCACTTCAAATAAATTTGATGGTTCTTGAAAATAAAATGGCATTAAGAGGAATATTACGATAGAATATACTCCCCAACAAAATGGTGTTGTGGAGAGAGAAAACAGGCCAGTGGAACAGTTAGCCAGGGCTACGATGACAAAAAATAAAGTTCAACAAAGGTTTTGCGCAAAGGAAATTCATATAACAATGATAATCCTTAGAAAAGCTCATTTTTGACCCAACAATGAGAAAAATCCTTATGAGTTATGGTGTGACAGACCAACAATAGTCAAATAATTCAAAGTTTTTGGCAGCAGATGTTACATCAAGAGAAAGAATGAGAAACTTGGGAAATTCAATGCCAGAGCTGATGAAGGAATTTTTCAGGGTTGTTCACAAAATAAAAAATGATACAGGTGCTACAATAAAGTCACGAAGAGAAACATTGGTTGTGTCGATGTGAAGATAGATGAGCACGATGACCAAGAAGTGATAAAATTTGAAAAAACCAATGCTGATGACCAAATAAGCATAATTGGTGAGAATGACAAGGAAGCTACATAAGAGAGTGATGAAGAACCCTCTTGTCCTCAAGTGAGAGATCCCCCAAGGTATGTAAAAAAACATCACCCAAATGCTCATATTGTTGGTGAATTAAATTATGGAGTGAAAACAAGAAGGAATTTAATCAATGCCCCTACACAAGCATGTGTTGCCCTATTTTCCATGGAGGAACCAAAGGATATTGTTCAATCTAGTCAAGATCAACATTGGCTAAAGGCCATGAATAAAGAATTACATCAAATAGATAAAAATTAGACTTGAAAACTTGTTTGAAGACCTGCAAACAAGAATTTTATTGGAACAAAGTGGGTTTTCAAGAATAAATTAAATGACTATGAAGAAGTGGTAAGGAATGATGTTAGATTGGTATGCAAAGGTTGTGCTCAACTATAAGGTTGGGTTTTGATGAATTTTATTCTCCTGTTGCTATATTAGAAGCAATAAGAAGGTTTTTGGAATATACTTTCTTTAAGAAACTCAAAATTTATCAAATGGATGTCAAATATGGTTTTATCAATGGAGAGATACAAGAGGAAGTATATATAGAGCAGCCAAATTTTTTTCAGCTAACAAATAGACTAGATTATGTTTGTAGGCTTAAGAAGCCTTTGTATGGTCTCAAGCAATCCCCTAGCACTTAGTATTCCAAGCTATCCAACTACCTTATCAAGTGTGGATTCCAAAGAAGAGTAGCTCACAACAACTTATATGTCAAAGAAAAGGGGGGAAAACTTACTATGGTTGTAGTTTATGTTGATGATATCATCTTTTCCAATGATTCATACCTGTTAAAAATGAATTTTCAATTGATATGAAGGAAAAATTATAGATGTTTATGCTTGGAGAGTTATCATACTTCCTTGGATTGCAGATATCGTAAGCCCCTAAGGGAATTTTTATTTCTCATGTCAAGTATATTAAGGAAGTGTTGAAGAATTTGGAATGGAAGAATTCTCTCTAGTGAGCTCTACAATGGTGACATGTTGGAAACTTACCAGGATTGATGAGACACCAAAAGTGGACCAAATTCTTTAGAGATATATTATTATTATTATTTTTTATTTGACATCCTCAAGACCAAACATCATTCAGGGTTTTTCTATAGTTGGAATATTTCAAGCAGATCCCAGGAAAATCCATCGATTAGCAGCCGAAAGAATTCTCAGATATCTCATAGAAAAAATGGACCATGGAATGTGGTACCCCGGAGGTAAGGATTTTTAATTTTATATTTATATTGATGATGGTTGGGTAGGATATGTGGATGATTTAAAGAGCACAAGTGGAGGTGCTTTCCTTCTTGGAGATTGTCTTGTCTTATGGTTGAGCAAGAAGTTGGCTTCCATTTCCTTATCTACAACTGAAGAAAAATATATAAAAGTAGCTTCTTGTTGCAATCAGCTATTGTGGATGAAGAAAACCCTGTAGGATGTACAGGTTTTCTATGATGAGCCTATTCCCATTATTTGTGGAAACAATAGTTCCATCAACATGTCAAAGAATATAGTTTTTCACTCCAAGACCAAACATATCCCCATCAAGTATCATTTCTTGAGAGAGAAATTACAACTGAGACTATGAAGTTGGAGTATGTACCTATAAAAGAGAAATTTTATGATATATTCACCGAGCCTAAATAACAATTTGAGTATTCAAGGAAAATATTTGGAATTTCGCCTCTTGCCTCCCTCCATTAGCTCTTCCTTTAAGAAGAAGAAAGGGTTTTTTTGCACAAAAAGTGAATCAAGGTGAAGTTCCCTGGTCCACATGGATCAATATGAAATATAAATAATGTTGAAAGATGGATTATGGTGAATGAGCAAGCATGATGATGATTTTTCCATTGATGTCAAAGGGGGAGATATATAAGAGAAATGAAACGAAAAAGGGGGAGTGTGATATTACATAAAAAAGGCACAAAAAAATCACAAGTACCAGCAATAGAAACTGGAACAAAAGCAACCAGTAAAGAGGTGTACATTTCAGGGGGAGAAGGACTTAAAGGACTTGAGATAACAAGAGGTGTTTTGCTTGATTTAGGTGTTTCCAATAATGCCAAAGGGGGAGAATGTTGTAAATAGGTTTTCATTGATGTAAACAAGTGGAAATAGGTAGTAGCAGGAGGTAGCACATGGCAACAGAAGGCACATGTGCCAAAGAAGGAAGAATACCGATGGAATTTCATGGCAGCATGACAACAAAAAGGTGCATAGGATTTAAAGCTAATTCTGGGGAAGCAGATCATTTCAAGAGTAGGTGTAAGCCACCTAGATAGATAAAGTTATGAAAGAGATTTCGATTAGTATGTGAACGTTTTAAAATGGCCTCCTTGATTTTTATATAAAACCTATCAAAACTCAGTGACCCAAAAGATTTCATCACAGAGTTAAAGGTGTTTAAAGGAAACTTTGGCGTGCAACAAAATTTGGCACAAGTTTAAAACCTAGTAGCGGAGCCTCTATGTGAAGCTATGAGCTTAAGTGGAGGCAAAAAAAGAAGTGGATAATATTTTTATTGGTGAGAGGTGGAGCCTTCCTTATAGGTTGGCCTGAAAAAGTTACCCTGGAAGGTTCACTAGAAGTTTTCTTTAATGCTCAGGTCTAAGTGACTGGGAGGTTGTAGCCGAGGCATCATGGTAGAATAGTTACACACTACTGAATGGGGACTAATCGGGTGGAGCCCACTCAATGGTATAAACCTAGCAAGAGAAGCCCATAGATGTGCAAAGGGCATATATATGCGTACAATTGGGAGGAACAGAGCGAGTTGAGCCCATCTGACTAGTTTATTATCTGACGATAAAGTTATAGAGCCCAAGGATACACGTTAGATAAGTAACGTCGAGACATGAAATCATATAATAATGTAGTGGCACACAATAGAAACCAGTGAGGAATTAGGTGGGGGAGGCCCACTCTACCAGTTGAGCATGTGCAAGGTGAGCCCAGAAGGAAAATATTGGAGGTAAGTGAAAGAGGGAGCATAGTAGAGAGCGAGGTCGGAGTAAAACAAAGGAAAGTGTTAAGCCACGTGGTGGCTATTGGATGAAATTTGATATGGGAATTTACATAGAAGTGGTGGTCATGGGGAGTGGTTTCCCACACCTTTTTATTGCATAGATTAATGGTCGAGATCCACCCCACAGTCCCTCCTCTAGAAAATACAATCCACTCAGGAGTTGTCTTAAGGAGAGAAATATTGAACCTAAAGGTTTATAAAAGGAACAATAAACTAAAGCACAAAGAGACAGAGTAGCCGAGAGACATTGGCATTGCTAACCTACCAAGCCACAACCAATCAAAGAGGAGCCAGGAGGACATCGCAGGACATCTAAGACTGCAATGGCCCATCTCACAGGAATGGTTAAAGTTAATTTTGGCGGCAGTGCGAGGCTGAATGGACGGGTAAATAAAGGCTCAATGGATAGAGAGGCAACCAATGGTGTTAGTGTCAGGGGGTCCCCATGGACACATTGACCTGGTGGAAGAAGCCTGACAAGTTCATAAAGGGAAACACAAATAAAAAGCCGAGAGGGAGGGTGCTACAAGATATTCACCCACTTAGGTTTTTTTGCAACATCTATAGGAAAAATGGTAAAATAAAAGGGATCATGAAGGCTCTAGCCTCAAATAAATAAGCGATGTGAGCAACACCGCAGAGCTATTAACAGAGGGAAACTGGCCAACATAGGGCTCAAAAATGGCTAAGTGCCCAAAGAGTTATTTGAAGGTCACAGAGACTAGTCCTGTGGAGGAAAACTGGTAAAACCGCTAAGCAAAAGGATCTTAAGGGCAGAAAAAACAAAATTTCTAGTTTAACTGTAATTTTGGAAGTTAAGCCATAATTGACTGAAGATAAAAATACTAGGCATACTGCAAAATTTTGTAAAGAGACGTAATGCATAAAACTCACAGCAAAACTCAATTTAAGTGGCAGAAAAGGAAATGCGGATCTATTTAACTTGAAGATGAATTCCATATTAACAAATACAGTCGAGAAAGATTGAGATAAACAGGACAAAGGAAAAAATAAAGAAGCATGCAAGTAATCATAGAAACTCTAAAATAAGGCCTAATGTGGAAAAATTAAATATGCAATTGTTTTTTAGAAAAATATTCTGTTGTAGCGAGGGGTTGGGATGGTGTTTTGAGTTATGAAGGATTGTTGAAGGTGTTGGTGGTTGAGAGATTCACTTGTTTTTAAAGAAAGAGAAGGAATTCATGTTTCCTAGTATGAAAATGGATGAAATATGGAACAATGAGTGTTTAAAGAAAGTTGTATCTTGATGACTAGGGCTTGATGATGCTACTTCCAGTAGGTGTTGGATAATTGTTTGGGTTGTAACTCCATTCAATTGCAGTTGAAGAATTAGGAAGTTGCAGCTTCCTACTGGTTGTAGATAGAGCTTTGTATTTGGAAGTTGTATCTTGCGCTATTAATTAAATTGAAGAGTAGTTCTGAAATTTAAATTTTTCTTTGTATGTGTTCCATTGAGTTTTATTTTATTATGCTTATAAATTGTTGAATTAATTGATAGTGTGTTCAAATTGAAAAGAATTTTTAAATTGGTAAAATTTGTTACAATATTGATTCACCCCCCTCTAAAATATTGTCTTGGTTTCAAACAATATTTTCATCTATGGTAAGAGTTAGTTATGTTTCTCATACAAGGATAAGTGGCATGAAAGTGACAAGGGGTGCCCAACTATGATGCCCTTCATCAGCTAAGGAAAAGACAAAAGATGTGAATGTCAAAAATGCTCCCAACAATGTTGTTGAGGATGACCATGTGGTAGAATCTGATCTTGTCCCACCATCAACCACAGAGTCACCATCAACCACAATCCAAGGGGAAAGTTAAACTAAGAAGATCAACTTTATAAGACATTGGGAAAAAGAAGACATGTTAGTTGCAATTGGTAGCATATAGCTTAATGGATATTCAATTCAGGCATCTGCAAAAAATAATGGTATTTCTACGTCATCAATAAATTATTGGATAAATAGGCTCACTCATACAAGTTGAAGAGGGCCTCTTATAGTTATGGCTAAAGAGGAGGCCGAGGTGGTTTATTAGTGTAAGGAGATGGCCCAATTGGGACATGGGTTCGAGTTGATACAACTCAAATCCATAGTTTCTCAAATCTCTCAGGGGAGGCCAAATCAATTAAAACATGGGTTTTCTGGTAAATCATTGTGGTTTGGGTCTTAAAAAATGCGTCAATACCTTGTATTTCATACAACTGAGGGCCTTGAGAGAGACAAATATTTAAATATGTGTCTTGCAATTGTGTATAAGTTCTATGATAGTCTTCTAGTGCATAAGATAATAATTCTTATGTTACATACCTGTTGAGGAGGTAAATCCCCTCTGCGGACAGAGGCGATCCCTACTAGCCCAGCAGGGGTCTAGCAACAATCATCAAATGTTACAGCGCAGATTCCTAGTTACGAATAAAAGACCAAAGATGGAGGCCTACCTGGAATCTGATGCTATGATCCGTAGAAGAAAGTGTTCCCGTTCCTCAGCCTTGGCAGATCACGATCCTCCCACGATCTCCGCGGATGGACACCTGCACATGCAAGAAACAACACGAATACAAGCATAAAATCCAGAATACGCAACTATATATCAGTCAGAAAGGATATAACTCGTTGTTAACACAAGTGAAAATAGAGTGGAACCATAATCGTAATCATTCATTAAATAACAATCGAAAGAGAGTACAACCACTGTTCTGACGTCGCGGTCTCCTTCGGATGGGTCTCCAGTCGTTCACGTCTCGCAAAGCTCGCCAGGGAAAGGGAAAACCTCTCCAGAGTCTCTCCACGATAGTCTCCTTACTTGAGTCGGCCTTAAGGGAAGAAAGAGGGCTCTTACAACACAAAGGCTCTTGGGAATTTGGAGATTCAAAGCTTAGGCACTTCAAGACTAGCTTGCCATGGAATATATCAGGCTTTTATAGATGGGGAAGGAGGGAGTTGGGATCCCTATTATTGTGGGATTGGCCCTATCAACAAGGAAGGTTCCATGGGAGGTGGCAAACCACTTCCCTTCCATGGAACTCCCGCAGCCAAACAACCCAACTCAAGATAGGCAATGGTTTCTGAGTTTGTTGAAACACAACTTCCGCCATCTTTATTTAAAAAACACTCCTTAAATTGGCTGACGCGACTACTGCTCTAGGACAGAGCGCCAGTTGGCGCGGCCTCTTTGTAGGATTTTCCCCATTGGCGCGAGTGATGAACTGTTTGCCCGCGCCAATGCAAAAGGAGATGTTTTTATGATTTTTTGCAAGGAGATGTCTTTAGGGAAATTGAAGCTCATGCTTAGAGGAATGCATTGATGATAATTTCAAGGCATGACAATATTCACAGGTCACAAAATGGGTCCTCCATTGTGCGGGACGGGGAATGGTAGGGACGGTGACAAATTACTGTGTAACAGATGCCCCCTAAAGTATGAGGCCCGAGAGAGAGAGGGGTCAAATGCTTTACGAGAACATGTTCAATTGAAGCCCCGCCGTCAAGGCAAGTATTTGCACAGCAGGGCGCGACTAATCCTCCTTCTTCTCAAAGAAGGTGGAAAGGCAATCAAAGTCCCTCTGACTCTGGTAATCGTGGACCCACTCCTACAAGTATTGATTCTAACACTGCTACCCAGCCATAGGGCTCTTAGTCCAAGCTGGACAGGCCTCCTCGCACCAATAAGCCCTGTTTGTGTTGCAGTGTTTATGGTCATTACACTCACGATTGTCCCCTATTACCACAAATGCTGCAGATATGGGAGTCTCAGACCACAGTGCGGGGAAAACATTCCTCCCCTACTGTCCCTCCCCATTCGGATACTTGTCAACCTGCTGTGTTTACCGATCCTTTCCCTCAACAAGGATTTGTGGCCACTCAACCACCTCATGCCTCGGTAACCACTCAACCTTCCCCTTCTAGTTGATTCGATTACCAGATTCTCATGATGGCCTCCGACCAACCTCTCACTGTCGACCTTAACCTTCAAAATCAGTCTCGCCAGTATTCCACGCTTTCTGCTCCATCTGTCCCCAAGTCCTCATCTTCAGGTCCTACAGAGCCTTTTTCGACACCCAATGGTCCCTTACAAATGTTTAACGCTTAGTTAAACTAAGAGGGGTGGGGTGAATCAGTTTAACACATACATGGACTTTTAAAACTTTTCCCTTGAAACTTATTTACACCTTCATTTCATGATCAACTTAATATGTGAGAAATCTTAAATTGTGAGCAGCAAGTATCAAGCAGATTTGTTTATGTAACAACAGTCTTAATATGTAAGCAACATGTATTGAGCAGATTAGATAAACCACATCAACACATAGACATCATACACAGAGACACCAGATATAAGTGGAAACCCCTAAAAGGAGAAAACCACATCTTGTTATTGTTGTGATGCAAAGGCAAGCTCCAACTCCCTCTCACCACTGATTTTCTGTAGGCACCAACCTATAGGAGGCTCCTACCTCAATTCTGCAAGCTACAACTTGCAAGGAAGCTCCAACTCCCATTAATTTTTTGCAGGCACCAACCTACAGGAGGCTCCAACCTCAGTCAGCTACAACTGACAGCTATCAAGCTACAACTTGATTTGGAAGCCCCAACTGCCATATATTTTCTACAGGCACCAACCTATAGGAGGCTTCAACCTCAGTCAGTGACTACTGACATCTATCAAGCTACAACTTGATAGGGAAGCTCCAACTTCCTTACTCTTTCAAAAGAAAACACTTGCTGATTTACCTTGGATATCAGCTCTGTTCTGTAGCATCTCTTCTATTGTTCATCAGTCCTCATATCAGCCCTGCATCATCTCTGCTCAGCTCCTCCTTCTTCTCTCACTGCTTCATTTATGCATTCTCTAACTTTTCACTGCATCTCGTTCTGCTCCTCCTTCTTATCTTTTCTGCCTCAATCTTTGGTACTCTGCATTCTCTTTTCTTACACTCTCTAGCTCTCTAACCTCTTGTAGCTTTCTTATTTTCTTCAATTCTACTACACACCCTCTTCTTCTCTCACTCTTCTTTCATCAACCTTCTCCCCTTGGATATTACCCTATTTTATACAAAATAGCTTCATGGTTGTTTGTATTCTACTAGGAATTCGAAATGGACAGCCATGTCCCTTTGCCTTCTGCCTTCTCATCTCTTTTATCCGCTCATTCATAAAATATAATTGTAGGTACCAATTTAACATTACAGTGGGATATTTTTTCTCTTCCGGATACTTGCCAATGCATCACAACAATATAAATCAATTAAAAATATTTGCATTCAAATTACAATGAAAATTCCAACTCACTCATTCAGCCTCTTGGCTAGCTGCGCATTTGTCTTTTCTTTGACTGTGTTTGTCCCTTTCTTTCCTCTGTATGCCTTTTTGTTTATGGCTGCTGCATAACTCCTATATTTATGTAACAACTGATATTAAATCTAGGCAAATTCCAATGCTTTACGCGTAGCAAGTGTCTTGTTGATGTGGTGAGTTCCGCAAGCAGAACATACATACACCACAGCAATCATTTTATATTAACAATTTCCTTCCACCTTAAGCCGAGGCCTGTGGGTCCATAGACCACGCGGCATATTTCAATACAATCGCACCTGTTACATAAAACAACTCTCGATGCTTTATAACACCTTTTTAATAACACAGTACTCACAATATTTATCATGAACCATCAACAATAAAACCCTTTATAACCTTCTTAATAAACCCTGGAATTTATATTAATGAAAAACTCTGAAATATTTGGGCCCCATAGCTGTATAAACCTTCCGCTCTATTTTCCGAGTCAAGCGTTATAAACATTAGTATAAGTGGTCCATTACATTTAATCAATAGAATATCATATATCTGGGCCCATTTTCCACGCTTTCCGATGCGATACACTACTTCTCAACTTCTTCCGATTGCGATTGATCGCAATCGCAATTTCCATTTGAATGTACCAACATTCCAATATTCTAAAGCTCTGATTGCGATTACTCTAATGTGGTGCGATTAATCGCAATCGCAAATTCCATTTGCATGTTCCGATGCGCCGCTTTAACTCCGATTGTGATTGGTCACTGTTCATTTAAATGTGCTAATGCGATTACCACTGGAACTCCAACCTGTTAGATCATAATTTATAGACCCATCGGGTTCGGGCTTCAATCGCAATCGCAATATTTTAACATAGTGCTTCGACATTTTGCTTCTTTCTGATGCGATTGATGTATTGCTTCCGGTTGCGATTGATCGCAATCGCAACTCTTAGTTGCATGTTCTGACACATATCAATTATGTTTTATAAACCCATCGGGTCCGGGTTTCATCACAATCGCAAATATTTGTTAACATGTTCCGCTGCTTTCTCCGATGCGATTGGGAAAGGGTCCCGCCATATAAAAATTTGTATTATGTTCTCCATATAAATTAATAAATATGATTTGGACCTTTGATTCTTTTAAATTCGGGCTCAATAATATGAAACTTATATATGTATTGTATTTTGTATTCCCAATCGGGTCCGAGCTTTCAATCGCAATTGCAATTTTCTATTGTTTACATATTCCGCTGCACATTTTTTCTCCGATGCGATTAGGCCAGACTTCAAATACTTGTTACTCATGGTTTATAAGCCCATCAGGTCCGGGCTTCAATCGCAATCGCAAGTTTTGGTTGGATGTGATCTGCTGCCAACTTTTTCCAATGCGATTGATGAGGGTCCCGCCTTATGGTACTTTGGTTCTTTGAATCTCGCGCTACATATGGCTATATATATATATATATATATATATATGCTTTAGTCCTTTCTATATAAAGCGCAATATATACTTTGCCGCTGGAGTATACGATTCCCGAAATGAGATTTATATATATATGCATTACATTACCGCTTGGGTTATGATTCCCGAAATGATATTTAGATATATATGAATTACATTACCGCTTGGGTTATGATTCCCAGAATGGCATATATATATATATATATATATATATATAGATATATATCCATCGTCTTGGGTGATTCTCGGAATTTTATATATATCCTCCAGCTGGGGTAGCGATTCTTGGAATAACGGCTGTGTCTTTGCCTCTACTAATTCTGTCACTCTGCCTCTGCCTCTGCCTCTGATAGAGGTTCTACCTCTATATTCACTTCCTCTGCCTCTTCCTGTCTCCTTTGCTTCCTTCGTTTTCTTCTTTTTTGCCTCCATTGCTTGTCTCTATCTTTGCTGCCTCCTTTGCCATCAATGACAACATTTCCAATAGATTCTTCCTTTAATTGTAGGGTTTCATCTTAGAGCCTATTTCAGAGGTTACCATATATATATTGAATTCAGGAATATTCACACAGGATTAGTTTCGACAATGCACATCTGGTTCAGGAATGAATTCTTATATATATATATATGGAATTCTTATGAGGTTCATACCAAGATTCCTAAGGGCCCATTACGTCGAAATGCTACCTTTGGTCAGGTTGTCGATTCATATAGAATAGTAGATGATCTGGCACAATCTCCTACTACCATTTCAACACTGGAACTCCTCCAGTCGTGCCCTTCTCAAAAGAAGGCTCTACTATCTGCCATGGGTGTTGTAGATCCTGTTGATGACCAATTGATTGTTTTCGATGCCCATCAGTCAGACCATCCCCCCCTTCCTGCTTTTCTTTCTTTCCAAATCCCAGTCAAGATCCGAAATGCCAATGTTGCTCAGTGTATTATTGATGAGGGGGCATCTACCTATGTGATGTCTGCTTTGGTTTGGAAACAACTCAGATCTCCTAAACTGGCCCCTTCCACAATCACCCTTCGTGCGTGGGATGGCCATGCCTCCCAGCCCATTGGCCTATTCTGTACCTGTCCTATCATCCTTGCGGGCAAGACTGTTTGTGTCAACGTTGATGTTATCAACGCCCCTCTTGACTATATCATTATTTTGGGGCGTAGTTACACCTATGCCATGTCTACCGTCCCATCCGCGGGCCACCGCAAGATGTTTTTCCCTCATAATGGAAAGATTGTCACCATCGACCAGTTGAAATATCATGAACCAAAATCCCATACCTCCCCTGAGTCGATCATTTCTTCTATAGCCAATAAGCAAATCGTTGATTCTTTGACTAGTATCTCCCCCGGCGTCTACAAAGACTCCTCCTTACTTGGAACCTTCCCTAGTCTTCCTCCTCCTCTTGTCTCGAATCCCAGCTCCGTGAATGTTTGCATGATGCAATCATCTCGGGCCGACCTCACATGGCCCACTTCGTCTAGTCAGCAACCTCAACCTCGCCTGCCGCAACCTACTCCTAGCCCTTTGCCACCGCTGACTGGACCTGTTCCTTCTGGCCTTTCCCCTATAGCTAGTACCCATGAGCCTCTCTACCCTCCTAGTTTGGTTCCCCCAAGTCTTAACCATCTCGGCACTGTCCCTCCTGGCCATTACCCCATTGGTCAGATACCCTTCCTCGCTCCGCCTCCTGGAGTCTATTCGGTCCCCATCATGGCCACCCTTTCCCTCCTTAAGTTGACCCTGGCAATTCCCGTCTGGTACCTTGACCCTCCAGCCGCTGCCCCACCTAGTCACCCCAAACCATACCTTGCGTTGACACCTATTCAAACAGTTCCCTTAGCTGCTCCCGTCGCTACAGTGCCACCCGCACCTCAATAGGACCCTTCTCCTACTGTGACAACTATGGGAAAGAAAAGAAAAGCTCGCAAGGGAGCATCCAAAGACAAAGCCACCCCACCTGACCCTACCCCTCCTCCACCCGCCAAGCCTTGTGCCTTGTGTGATGGTGTCGGCCATGCCACCCATACTTGTCCCAAGTTGCCTCGTATCAAACCCATGGTTAAAGTCACGTTCCCTGGGTCTACGATCCCTGAAACCTCTATTTCTTCCTCGTCCGTAGCCAAGAAACCAAAGACTCTTCGCACCAACAAACCTTGTGCTCTGTGTGTTGTCCATGGCCATTATTCTCACCATTGTCCTCACCTCACGCATTACCGAGCCTCTTTAAAGGTCATTCACGATTACGGTTGAAAAAAATCAATCCGCCTCTCCCATCCTTGCTCAGTATGCGCCAGGCCTACTTGAAGATCCCCCCGCTACCATTGACATTCCTCCCCCTGATGTTGAGATGTCAAAACCTGCTGCCCCCCTCATACACCTATCATCATCCGCACGACCCTCGGAGTACATTCCCTCAGAATCCACTCTATCTGTCTTACTTGATTTCCCTTCAGCAACATTCTTGGGCTCTACATGCTTTGACCATATTTTTACTTGTTCTTCTGTCATCCCCCATGACGATCTGTATGTGCGCCTTTCCTCCCATACTGATGATTTAGGTAACTTTTCAGTGTCATGTGGTTTTCTCAACCTTTCCCTTTCCCCCCATAAACAGGATGATACCACCCATATCTATGATGTCCTTCGCAGCATGAGCTCCCGTTGTTCCTTCCATAGTTCTCATTCATCACCCTCTAGCCGATTTATGAGTCCTAGCCATCCTACCCCAACTACTGCCTCCCATAGTTGTCGTTTGATGTCTACCCTCTACTCACACTACCCTTATTATTTTCCTTCCTCCCATTTCTTGTCTTGTGACACTATTCCACTGGACCTCTCGTCCACGCATTATATTGGCTATGCTGATGGGGCAAGTCACTATTCCCGGAATCTCACCTCGGCTGCATGGGCCATATTTATCCCCTTGCATACCCTCATTATTTTGAATGGGGTCTTCATTGGTAATGCCACCAATAATCAGGTCGAATATGATGCAGTACGTGGTCTCTTAGCCAATGCCCTCTCTCATCGCATCCTCCATCTGCACGTTCGTTTAGATTCCCTGCTTCTTGTCTTACAACTCAATGGTGTCTATTGTGTGCATAACCCTATCCTGTTTAGACAATATTTATGAGTGAAACTTTTGATACATGACTTTAGATTCATTACTTCCAACCATGTACCTAGAAGTCAAAATAACTACGTAGATAGAATTGCAAATCATGTTCTAGACTGGCATTTATCACACACAAGACAATAACATTTCAAACCATCAACACAATGCATATACATAATATATATCATATAACATGTTTTTAGAGTCCATCTACTCTGAAATATATGACATGCCCATAGCATGTTACAAAAAACAAAACTCAAAAACTGGGGAGCACCACCTGCCCCTACATACACATTGGGGGGCACCACCTGCCCTACATCTAATCACTCTCTGGAGGATCCCGAGCCAATGGCTCTGCTCTCACAGCTCATAGATCATGCACAGTCTGAATAGCCATCACCATGCGTCACATGATACCTCACCATTCTGAGGGTAGCCCAATACATAGCTCTATGTACTGGTCATCTAAATCCTGCCAACCCCGCTCTGACACACTGGTCAGCAGCCCTTCACATCTATGATGAATGTCCTCCAAAACAGCATCCATCTCCTCGTTCTGGCCCATCCTCAATCCACTAGCACCTGTAGTTCCGGCTGCTACAGGCCGTCCCATATATCGGGCTGGTTTCACTATAGCTATATCTGCATTCCAAAAAGTATAAGGATCAGTACCATACATACTATTCACAAAAATTAACATGCACATGATAGATTAGTTACTTTTCACTTACCATCAAGCCCCCATACCCGACCAGGCAGAAGCGGGAAGTCCAGATCTCCTCAATAACTCATCCCACTATAAGGATAGTCATCTATTTACAATGGCATCTGACCCCAATGGGTGAATAACTCTACTCAGAACACCCGTATGACCGCCCCTCCCCCTCCTCTGCACAGTAGTCATCCCCACTGGCGCATACTGGGTTCTCTCAGACCCCCATCAGGTATTTGTACACGAGGTCGCAAGGTCGAGATCTTCTCCAAAAAGAAGGAGCACAATACAGTCCCATACGCGCAATCATGGTTCACTTGCCGCTTACACAGCGACAGCTGTCGTTTCAATGACACCAACATCATCTGGGCCCACCCATAGTAGGTCCCACTTAACACACTTTCTACAATCATCATCTGCCCTCTAGTGATGTGATGGAGCGCCTGGCTACCCAAAATCCATAACACTGCTGACGCCACTGCCTGGGTCTCCAACCTCTCTAGATCCCCAATCGATATCCGAGTCTCTTTGACTCAGACACCTGGTCAAAAATGTTGCTCTACAAACTCCATGATGTTACATCCACGCGGTAACACTGGCTGTGTATTTCCCACCATCCCTAATGGTGGGAGACCAGTCAGGAAATACAGATCCTAGACTATTAGCTCAATCCTGTGCCCCTGCACTATAAAAACCTCATGATCTGGATCCCAATAACTAATAATCTGGGCCAACAAGGGCTCCCCAGCTCTCGTCAGAGGGTTCTCCACAAATTTCAGAACCCCAAACCTGGCCAATTCACGACGGACACCCTGATCCGCTTGGATTTCCATCCGTAATGTACCCAGGTCTCTCTCTCCCCACTTGAACGGTATATCTACCATATCTGCACAAAACCATCATCTTTGTCAATCTACAGATAGGTAAAACTACATTCAATTACACAAAAACTGAATCTTAGCCCACAACAGCACTAAAACCACCTCTATCTGATAGGTCACACTTTTTGACCAAATCTTGGGCCAGGTCGCACTTTTCAGACCCAAACCTGCGTCCCAGGTCACATTTTTTGCCCCAAAACATGCGACCCGACCGTAAGGATGAGGTAGGTTCTGTTACTAAGTTTTCAGATCCTAATCTGAACTTCTAATCCATCAAAAACAAAGAGTAGGATTAGGCCTCTTACCTGCAACTGACGGATCTCTATTCCAACGGTCGGTTTGTCTGCTACGATCGCCACAAGATTTAGGGCCTTCTCTCCTCTCCACATTCACCACAGCTACACAAGCAAATGAATGAATTTGGCGGGAAAATGCCTTATTAGAAGAAGAACTCCTGTGTTACACCATTTTTTGTTCATCTAACCTTTTATCATTAGATGGACCCAAGTACACCATGTAAGACCAGTTTTACCCTAAGTAAAACTGCTTTCACTATGTTAAATTAGGAAACCCCAAAAGGAAATATTAAACAAACCTATATTTGTTTGATTTTCCTCATGGAATAATTAACTAAACCATAATTTAATTATTATTCCCAGTCATGTTTAACCCAAAAACAAAGAAATTAATGAGATAAACCCATAGTTATCTTATTATTTTCTAGGAATAATTATTTAAATAATATTCCTTGTTAAAGATGACCAAATCAACCACCATTAATCAAATAAATCAATATTTATTTGATTATATCCCAACCACTTCCTTAAAAAGATAAATAAATCATTTATTTATTTATTTTTCACTAATCAAGGGATTTGACCCAAGTCAAACACCCTTTCCCTCCAACAAATAATAATAAAATATTCCATAGAGGTGGATCTAGAATTGGTTAACATTATTTTAATCATGCACCAAGATCTAGAATGACCCAATATTTTGTTATAAATAGGAGGGTTTTCCCCTTCATTCTTCACCTTTTGTTGCATACTAGATCACCCTGGATCTATACACTCGGTCTCATTTTCTGCCATTGTTGCTCCCATTGAGCTCTACCTTCTACATTGGGTTCTCTACATCTACAAGAGAGAGAAAGCTTAGATCTGAAGTGCTGAGGACTACAAAGAACCCATCCCATTGAGGAGATCTGGATACACCTTCTTGTTTCCTCCCAGGTGCCCTGTAATATAAAAATTCATTCAAACATCGTGTTCTTGTCTTGTCCGTTGGATGCATGGAGCAAACTCTTTACTTCACTGCTTAATATCTTTCCATTTATAGATCTGTTTGTTGCAGCACTTTAACTACTAATTGCAGATCTGAAGATGTTTTGCAGCCATTATTGTTGTTAGGGCTATTAGTTATGCGTAGCTAAAGTGGTTCTTTTTCGTACGCTTCGACAAAGAATTCATACTAACACCGTTTTTTTTGCTCGCCGCGACCAAACCGTAGCCCCGTTTGAAACACCGTCTGCATCGTTGGAAAGATCTCACCGAAAAATAAAATGGGTATCCATTAGTTTTTCATGTTTTGATACTTCCCCAGGACACATTTTGTCAATGAAAGGTCTATTCACCTCTCCTCCAAATCGAATTTCTTGACATAAAACACTTGTACATGGGGCACCACTTTGCCTCCTTACTTGTCTTTTTTAGTGTTGATTTTCGTCATGAGATACCCTATTGTACTCATTTTTTTATGGTCCCCCATTGGACCTTGACTGTGTGGCAAAACAATCGAGTCGCCCTTGTTTAGAGCATCCGAGTTGAGTCATCATCGGTCATGGAGTCTATCTCGAGTCCCTTTGTATCCCGCTATCGCTTTCCATCCTTCATTGCTTGGTCTCTGCCAGGCCTCTCTATAATTAACAGGTTTCATCTTTCATGATTGTCTTATTTAATTATGGAATATGTTCAAACCTTCTTTGAGCAAGAAAATTCCATACTCGAAAAGACCAAAATCAAAAAAAATTTAAAAAAATGTAAAGAGGGTATACCCTAAAAGAAAGATCAAAGTGGGTAAAAGAATAAAATGGTCAAAAGAAACAAAGAAATAAACCCCCAAGCAAAATAGAGCAAGGAAAGTGTGCAAATCCAAATGCTACTACTATTTCATTTTTTGTAACAAAGCACCTGTGGTGCTTGTCAAACTCACAATAATTTGTAATGTCAGAACTATTTAAACTTGGCTTACCTATATTTCACCCCCATGTTGTAGATTAGATACAAACATTTTGATGGGAACAACTTTTTAATCTAACTTTCAACAAGAGATAGGTAGAGTAAATAAAAGGTGCTCAACAGCTTAATCTGAGCCCTTGGATGTAATAAGGGTAGAACTAGATAGATTTGCCTTGTAAAAAGAAAAGGTTGAAAAGGGTTTGCAAGTCTAAATGCACCCTAATAAAGAAGAGAAAATGGTAGTGTTAAGTAGATAGGGTTAGATAGATGTAACAGTGTTATCTGATGAATGTTCATGCCCTTCCATATTGTGGATTAAACATCACAAGTACCAGCTTGGAAATACAATGAAAATCCAGCAAACAAAGTTAAACTCATTTAACTTCCCTCATCAAAACACCTCAAAGTGTTACTAGCTACCCCAAGTATGAACATTTTGGAATCAAGGGAGCTCAAGGCATTTCCTTGACTTACCGGAGGACAGTTTGACACAGATAAAGAGACCTAAGTATAAAATAATTCATCAAACCATAATCACTCACAACAATTTTCTTTGACTACAGAATGCATTTCTTAGGAAAACTTGTCCTAATTTCATGTAGGCTCTCAGATAAATTGTTATTCTAGTTTCAGTATTCAGAATAAAATGTTGCATTTCTTTATGATTATCACTTTCTTAGATGTACAAGAAATATTTTGGATTTCCTTTATCCTTGCTAGTAACATTTAACTTATTTTACCTAAATCCCTAGTAGAAATACCTACATTATAATTTAACATGCATATATACACCCCAAAAACCCTTTATTATAATATTTTAACCATTTATCTCCTAAATTCATTAGCCCACTTCTCTAGCCCTTTGGTTAAAATATAATTCATACATTAATCCACTTCTGGTGAATTAGTTGTATTAGTGGGCTACCATATAATGGCTCATAATCTGGCTTTAATTGCTGCCTGACCATGTATGTTTAAACCAAAAATATCTTACAAGGCAAGTTTTACTTTCTTTGGAAAGTCTCGCGCCACCGTGGATTGTCCATGTTCCACCTAGCCAACTCCGCCGCAAACCCTTTCTTTTATCTGGGATTAATTAAATCAATACGGACTAATTAATAACTTTATCCGCTGATAGATTTCCTGGGTAGTTAAAAAAAAGTGTTAAAGCCCGACGGGCCACACATCTGGAATCTGCGCATGCTCCCCCATCGGCAAGCATTGAGATCAATCCTCTGAGATCATTGGTCCACGTGACCGCTACCCATCCATGAAAGTTAATGGGCTGGGGAGGCAGAAGCCATTCTTGAAAAGTGAGACCTCAGCGTGGCAGCAGATTACGTGAGTCATCCCCATCGTCAATACACCCCTCGACCAAAAGCGGTGGGGACTTCCCATGCCCTGCCGCTTCTACCCATTGCTTGCACACGTCACTCCGTGCCGTCAGTGGCATTATCCCTCGAAAAAAAATAAAAAACTCTTTTAAAGCCATTTTCCATATTTTCTGTTTGTTCATTACTGAAAGCAGGCAGACTCAAACAGATTTTCATTCCATGGGTAAAATGATTATCAAGTTCAGCTGTGCTTGGTGGTTGAAGAACTCAGTCTGTAGTACTGTGCTGGTAAAGAACATTTCCATCTAAAGGTGTTATCCTTTTTCCGCCAGCTGGCCAGCTGGTGTTCTTGCGCTGGCTGGGGCTGCGTGGTTAAAAATAAGTCTTGAGCCCCTTTCCAAAGTTTTAAGGCAGCCTGGTGTTCACACAGGCAGGCAAGGCATGCCCAATTTCCTTCATTTTTAGAAATTCAGCGACACAGGCAGGCAGAACACCTCATTTTGGATCACAGGGGCAGAATGGAGGCCACGTGAAACTCACTGAATATCATTCATTGAATGCCCTCCTTTTGAGTCAGGCCTGTTTACATGACCAGTGAAGATTTCCCAGTGGGAGCTTTGCCTTTGATGGAGACCCTATTGAGTTTACGTAGGCTGGAGATGAATACCCAAAGGGGCAAGATCTTAGGGGTTATGAGATCCGTCTCCCAGTGTCTGTCCTTTATTTGTTTTATTCCCTTCAATCATCTGGTATTTTTGGTGGCTTTATGATCCCTTACATGGAGAGGTACAATAATAGCTCACGATCAAAGTATTATGTTCCCATCACTCCCCAGGGGCTATCAATAGCAACGCTGAAGGACCAGATTAGCTCATTATCATAGAAAGTTAGTTGAAAATTTTATTGTTAACACCCAGAAGAGCTAAAATCCATGTGTCAATATTTCATGTTACTGAGCATGGTCAAGAAGGTCACTCTTATGGTTTTCTTGCTTTCAATACATTAGGAGAGCTCATTGTAAATATTCTTTCTCTTTTGTCTTAGGATTCAACACTAGTGAATATGTTGATGAGATAACCTTGAAACTTTGTATTTTACCACTCTTATGACCTCCACGAGATTAAATATGATTTTGCTTCCTTGTATGCTTCAACAAAGTCATGATCAATTTTATAAAATTTGGACAACGAAAAGGTTTTTGAGTACTCCTCGATTATCTATCAGTCTACTATGATCAGAAAGATTCCTTTCCTTGTTCAAAAACTTGTTGAAGAGAATCCCGAATTCGGTCATATTTTAGATTTCATGTTATTCTTTTATCAAAGTTCTCTCTCTTTCTGAATTTTATTGATCATTTTGTTTATCACATAACAACATTGTTAACGAAATTCCTCCCCCAAGACTCGTGTAAATTAGACGAGACTTTACCTTTGTCAAGAAGTTATAAGGTTGAGATTGAAGTATTGTGTCAACGTATGATCATCGGTTATGGATGTGATTACATCCATTCAAATTCTGGAATATAACAATAGAGATTTTATGAATATAGACAAATGAATAATTGAATCTGATCATTTTTTTTTTTTGTAAAGAAGGCTGGATTGAATCAAAAGCAATTGAGTCCTTTCATCTGTGATTCTGAGGTGAGGAAAGCGAAGATCTTACAGAGAAGTTTAAACATCTTGGTTGGTTCCTTATAGTCTGGTTTTTTTATGATATGTGAAAGAAGGTGAAATAAATCATCACCTGCTCTGCAAATTACAGTCAAACAATTGTACAAATCAAGATGAATGGGTTGAGAGGAACACTTGGTAGAAAAGAAGAAAAGTGAAACGGACAAAAATGAATAAAATTATGAAAGATACGTGAGGAAAAAGAACACGACCCTAGAAACGTGTCGAGTCAAATGCGAACACCTACATTGGCACATCTTCGGCAACAACTCACGAAAATGACATGGGGAAGCAGATCTCGATGGCGGCAGGCCAAGGTAAAGGAAAGGCTTATGATTCAGACCATTGAAACTGGTGCGCGCAAAACCACACGAAACCGCCCCAAAACACGAACAATCACGGTTTCTCCCACTCAAACACACTGACATCCACAAGTTCAGGTGCAGCTCCATTAAATGTGGAAATGAGGGAAGAAAGGCAGGGCTCAGTTCACACATAAAAAGATTTATAGTTCATGCAGAACTAAAACACCCATCAGATCCACCTCTGAGATGTCGAGGTATAGATGAAGTGACTGACAGATGGAAGGAAGATAGTCGACAAGCCAGCAAACCAATTTCAAGAAACAAACATGAAAGCCAAAAAGGCTTTACAAAAGCAATTAAGCAGGGTCTATCTTTGGGACCACCAAAAACGGACAACGGAGATATCAAAGAACCTTTAGCATTAATATTAAAACAAAAGACAGATCAATGAAAATAAAGGTATGTAATTAGTGTATAGAATGGAAACCATAATCAGAAAGGCTAATGCTTCCGGCGTTTGACCTTTCACAAAAACAAAAAATCACATTGAGTACTTCAAAACAAAGGTGCCAAAAGTAAAACACGGCGGATACATCGAGAACAAATTTTGAAGTTTTGGCAAAGGATATCCATCATGGTTGATAGAGCTACACGGACAAGCCGGGAAATGGTCTTCTCTACCTAAACAGGCAGCAAACATTCTCATTATTTTTGAGATTTAACTGAACAACACTCTTTTTGGTGGAAATTGAAGGGGCCTCCTCACGGACAAAGATAATAGAATAAAGTCTTTGAGGAAATGAAATGTTAATAGTTTTGGAGTCGTAATCCCAAGAGCATTAAAGTATTGAGGCATTGATAGAAGAAAAGAGGACAAAAGAGTATATTTGCTGGAAAATAAGCTAAATTATGGTAGCAGGCACCCTCAGTTGAGAAGTTATAAGGTAATTCAGGAAGAAATAATGGAATTACTTCTAAATATATTTGGCATTAAATAAGCAGAGGGAGGTGGAAAAAACATTAAAGGCAGGAAACTATTAAGCCCAGGAACTGTACACTTAATTTAACTAGCAAGGCTGACAGTCTGACCATCTCAGAATGATCACCAGCTTGATTCAGGGACTTAATAAAACAAATGGAGGTTACATTGTGGGAGTCAGAACTCAAGAAACAGAAATTGCAATTAGTAGATGGAGAAAAATATGACAAACTAAAAATAATTTCTTAGAAACAGCTGGAAGATAAAAAGTTTGGAAAAGACTAAGTTGGGCTTTGGAAAGATCTTTCATTGGAGAAGCCTCTAAATGAAATAAATGACATTCTTTAGGTAACATCATTGAGTTAATAAAGATTATTTGGCCCTCTGTTAATATTTTTGAGCAAAATGAGTTAGTTAAAATATTAGAAAATAATAGGAACAGAGAACAGATTAAAGGCGGGGCTGACATTTATTGACTCGACCTAATTTTTAATTAGAACAAAACAACACGGTGTTAGGGATGAGTAGATAGGACACTGATTTGGAAGTAAAGAGTTTTCACCAGAGGACTTTCATGTAACGTTGAAAAGGAAGTGCCTGGTTGTTTGGTTGATATAGCAACATTTTCAGAGAAATTTCAAAACTTTTTGGATAGTGGTTACCAAGTCCCATGCTCACAGAAGATCAAACATGGACTTGACCTAACTGTGAAGAAGATAAAGGCTCATGCTAAAAATACAGTACACTTGTTCTACAAAACAAATGAGAAGAAACGACATTACCAAAGCTGGGAGAAGATATCATAACGATAAAGTGAAATTTATTTCATGGAACATGAAACAAAATATCTAACTCTACAGGTAAGTACTGCCAACTTATAAACTTTCTTTGAAAATGAGATGAAACTTTAAGAAAGCTCGGAAGAACTATGATACACGATGATCCATGGTGGGAGATAAATAAATTTGGAAATTTTATGAGAACTATCTTTCTAGCATGATAATTTTATCTTTTACTATTATACAGAAAGAAAGAACTTGAATCAGAAAGAATATGAGGTGAAATGTTTAAAAGGTATATCGTGGAATAAAAGAATGCCTCCAGCAGGCAAAGAAAAATCACACAAAGACGGCCTGAGGAGCCTTGTTTTAGGCATGCACTAAGAGCTGTCCACGAAGAAAGGAGCAGCCGCATGAAGGTGCCCATTATTACCTCCAAGACAGCTATCTCTTGTTTGTTTTTCTGAGTATGCTTTGAAATCAGAAGCCCTAGATTATTGGCTAAGAATAATTATAAAGATTGTTTAACATTATTTTTTGTATAAATAACCCTCAAAGAGAGTGTTGAGGGTGGATTCTATTACTATTAACATTGAATTTTCGGAATAAAAGCATTTTGGAGAAATTTTCGTGGTAACTTCTTGGATGACGATTTAATCTAAGGACTTATTTAAGGATTCATGTGTTGGACTACGGTTCAATAAGTCTTTCTACCCTTTGTTTGAAGTTTTATATTGGTTGCAATATCTAATTCTTATCATTTACGAATAATTTACATAAAGGATTGAATCAGGAATTTGCTTAATTGTTGTACTAAAGTTTGGATGTAGTTACATTCCTTAATGTTTTCCTCGAATTAGTTATAGCACTTCAGACTACTTAAATTCACTCACTTGCTTTACTAATTTAAACATTGTTGATTCCATATATCAAGAATTCTTCATTGCTCTTTTGTTGCAGTCATCTCATTCTCTTTTGAACATGGTGAAAGATTCTTGAGCGCCTTTCATCCCTTTAAAATCAGCCCATCTGCTAGTTGCCAAAGTTGTTCTGTGCTATCTTTCACATAGCCTGTCTTATGTTTAGAATAGAAATCGATAAAAGCCATCATGGCTCCATGGCCAACATGGTACGAAAGCTCTCCAACATGGTTGTGGTTTACTGCCATTTTCCCGAGCAAACTCTTGAATCTGTAGCTAAAACTATTCCCAGAACAAAGATAAATTATAAAGAGAAGGCCCTCTGCGGATCTTGAATTATTAGATTAAAAATAAAAGGTTATTTAATGATTTACCTCGGTCATCACTACTCTTGCTGACTTCTAGGCTTTGAGTGTTAACATAGTGGCGACCATGCGGGGACTGAATGTTTCCAGCTGTGTATTATTGTTTGATTTATAAGCTATAGACGGAGTACGAAGATAGATAGAGTTTCTATGAAATTTCTTTTGCTACGTAATTACAAAAGTAAATAAATGCGCCAGTCCTCTACGTTTAAACATATATTGAATCTTGTTCAAATTTTTCAATGGGACTCTCTAAGTTTATGAATCTTTGAAATCTGATACATATCATTATTTCTTGAAGAATTTATGAGAGTTGTATTTTCAGGTGGAAACCAATCAAAACACATAGTCATTTGAAACACGAGAAAGTTCGACATACTAGGTCAAACCCAGGGCAATCCACCACCAATATTTGAAAATCAAATCTGATTCCCAGTTCTTAGAAGACAAGGAAGTCGAAAGTTAAGAAGGAGAAGTGGAGAATACGGGAAGTTCTAGACCACTTTCTAGATCTGCATCTTGTCTAAGGCCATATATATTATTGACATTCACAACTTTCGATGCGATTTGAAACATCTTTGTTTGTGAATTTTACACAATGAATTATCTGGACAGTTTCAGATCCATTGTTCCTTTGAAGATTTATCTGATTTGTTTCACATCATCTTGACAAGGTACATAACTCTATTGATCCCGACAGAAACCTTTGAAGAAAGTTCAAACATTTCAACGGTCTGCAGAAGCATCTCTCGGATTCAGTGCTTTATGTTTTCCACAGCTACTGTTATCCTTCACATACTCAATACCACACGGACCATCGGCCCTATTGCCTTTTGTCTTCCAATGGCTAATCGATACGCCCCTCTGAGTTACCGACAACCCTCGACACACCTGGAGACTACGAGGTAAGATCTGCTGGATGGATGAGGAACTTACACGACTCAACAACACACCAAAAAGATGACAGTGCACAGGTTTATGGGTAAATCTGCAGTAATATCAGATAGGGAACACCGTTCGAGGCCTTGGAGAGGAAGTTCGAACTTGGTTTGCGAGCTCTTACTCGACAATGTGCATTGCGGTTGAAGCATATCAGAAACATTTAAGAGCAGATGGGAAAAAGAAGGATCTATATGGAATCTTTGAGGCCCGAAAAATTAAGGAAGAAGACCAAACTAGGCAGAATACAGATTACATCATAAGATTCAATGAATCATATAATGCGATTCCTCAAAACCTAAGACCCCCACCTAATAATCAACAATTCATTTCAAGTGAATCAGACGATAAATACTAGCTTATTCCCTTAGGAAAAATCTCAAACACAGAGAAATGTAAAAACATAGTGGTGATCACAAAACAATCGATAGAGAAAAACGGGCAGAGCTGATGCAGAAAGAAGATACTATAGATGAAGAACCTTATTTTGAAAGGAAAATTTGGATGTAATCCATTAAAGGTATGGAAAGATTAGACGGTAGAAACCATTGAAAGAAAGTATTCTCAGCAAATGAATGTTACAGGACATTTAGAGGAAGTGGAATCAAAATAGTGGAAAAAATGTTCACGATCGAACATTGACCTGCTCAAAGAAAACTTTGTTGAGCTCAACCAAGAACCTCAGAAGGTAAAAGAAATAAACAATATAACGAGATGACAAAGTTGAACTGAAGGTTTTCCTATCCAGATGATCAAAAGGAAAATCACATCCTTAAAACATTCCAAACTCATTCGGAGTGAGACTTTTCGATTTCAGAAGACATATTCTGACATCTATGAAGTCCATAAGCAGACATAACCAAGGAAGTAGGCGGATTGAGTGCAGGAAGATACCAAATAGAAAACGTAAAACAAAATGTCAAGGTAATAAAACATTTCCTTATTTACCAAAAAAAAACAGTACACATGCAAATTTTGTCTAGGATAACTCCCAATTCTTTAAATCAATATTGAAGATGTAAACTATTCAACTGAAACAACAAACAACGTTAATACATCTCACATCTTCATAAGAAATGTGAAAGCTTGATAGAAGTTACTTAGTCACAAACACAAAACAAAACTTGTTCATGAAAAGAAGAAAAACATTGAGGATCCAAGCAGGAAAAGCCAAACATGTAAAATACTAGAAACTCAACTGAAGAAATATTTTAATCTGAAGTGCAAATAGGCAAAGTCAAAGCGATAGTTGTTCTTTATGAACTATGGCTAAAACACTGATGTCTATAGAATTGATTGCAAGTCTAAACATTAACATGCTGGATTGGTGATTAGGTAAACATTCTTGATGATCAACCCAAACTTCTTTTATTTTTGAGGTTGGAAGCAGCAGAAGATGGAGAACTCCTCATTTATGGCACACTGAATGTTCATGACAAGATACTCCATAATGCAATGCTTGATTAAGAATATCACACAATTGATGCAAAAACGTGTGGAAAGATTGAATCTAGATATTACAGAATGGTACGAATTTGTTTGTTAGTTAAAGTCAGTGCAAATGTTTAAGGTTGATTAAAGATAAATAATGCTTTAGTACAATACCTTACTAAATCTGTTTAATGGACATGGTAGTTCTTGATGCACTAAATGTAGTGTTACTGTCGACAGTCTTGGGTGCTAAGCTTTGGAGGGATCTATTCAGCACGACATGGCCTGCTGACAATTTAATCACTTGATCCTACATTCCACAATCCGCACAATGGAGGACCCATAATCGACTGTGAACAACGTCATGCATTGACATCCATCAGGCCGCCCTCCCCAGGTATGAGCTTCATTTCCCCTTGAGGCCATCTCCTTGCAAAGATCACGAAAACAGCTCTTTTAGGTAGCGCGGGTGAGCCAGTTCGTGCCATGCTGGAAATCACAGCAAAGGGTGGCGCCACTTGGCTTCTGTCATAGAGCGAAATCGCGCCACCCTTGTTTGGGGTAATTTTTATATATGGATGGCGGAAGTTTAACGGTTCTCGCTCGGCCTCTAACCATTTTCTCTTGAGGTTGGGAGGTTGGCCTACGGGAGTTCTATGGAGAATGCGTTTTAGCACTTCTGTGGACCTTCCTTGGTCGATAGGACCCGTCCCATAATATGGGATCCCAGCTCCTCCTTCCCCATCTATAAAGCACTTTCTGAGATCATGGCAGCTAGTCTTGAAATCTTGGCTTTGCATCTCCCCCATTCCCAAGTGCCTTTGTCTTTGGTAAAGAATCCCTTCTTTCCCTTAAGGCCCATTAAGCAAGGAGACCATTGTTACGAGACTCTGGAGAGGTTTCCCTTTCCTTGGCGAGCTTTGCGAGACGTGGACAACCGGAGACCCGTACGAAGGAGGCTGCGACGTCAGAACTCGGGTGTAACTTCTATTCGTTTATCACTTTAATAGATGACTATGATTATGGTTCCACTCCTTTTGCAATCATGTTAATGCGAGTAATATCTTTTCTGACCGATATTTAGTTACGTGTGCTGGTTCCTATGCATGTATCTGTTCGTCTCTTCTGTGTGCAGGTGTTCGTCCACGGAGATCGTGGAAGGATTGTGATCTGCCAGGGCTGAAGGACGGGGGGCATCTTCTTCTTCAGATCTAGCGTTGGAATCCAGGTAGGCTCGTATCCCAAGTCTTTCATTTCGTAACTAGGAGCTTGCGTCATAGCATTGTTTGTTTGTTGCTAGACCCCTGTTGGGCTAGTAGGGATCGCCTCTGTCCGCAGAGGGGATTTACCTCCTCAACAAATTGGCGACTCCGCTGGGGAGCGTCCGGTTTTCCTTGTCCCGTTTATGATTGGTTCGCTTTGATTGTTTCTCCTTGCTTGATGAACCTTCTGGGTTGGATTCTTTCATTATTTTAGCCTCTTGGTTTGCTTAGCTTGTGTTGGTCTCTTTTCGGATTAGCTTGTTTTTTAATTTTCATTGAAGAACTCGACTGGCGCGGGTTTTTACCTGACAGTCGCGCCACTTGGCGCGTGTTGCATTTGTCTGTCTCGCGCCACTCGGCCTCTGGCGCTAGTTTCAAGGCCACAGTCGCGCCACCCCTGTGACTTTTTGAGTTTCTTCAATTTTTGGCTTTCTGAGCTTGACCAGTACTTTTCTTCTTGATTTCCTGATTGTTTGAGTGTATTGGAGTCTTGTTTGACCGGAATTCACCGTTATCCTTTGGTTGTTTGCCTCTGTCTATCGGTTTCACGATTTGAGCCCTAGGGCATCTAGTGGCATAGTGAATCGAGCCCTCCTTGGGAGTTTTGGTGTCTTGATTGTCCTGTCGACTTGTTGATTGATTCTCCACACCCTCTTAGCAGTCTTTGATTGTTTTGTTGCGTCTTTTGAGTGATTGTTCATTCTTTCATTCAGAATTCGTTTGCCCTTGCTTTGGACCCAGATCACACGGTCCATTGGGTGTTTTCGAGTCTTTCTTCGATTTGAGAGACTTTGGGTCGATTTAGAGATTTGGTTGCTTGCTTTGTTGAGTGAATGTTGTTTGCTTCGCTCTCTTAGTTATCATTTCTCCAATTGTTCCTTTTGTTTTCAATGCACATTAGCCATTAAACATTGAAAATCAAAAAAATATATAGTCTCTTTTGTTTTTTAATTAGTGCAAATTGTCATCTTTTCCGTATTACTAGTGATTAGTGTTTGAATGAAAAGTGTGCAATTGCATTAGTTGCATTAGATACATTCTTGTTTGTATTCCGTTCATTTCGTTTGTATAAAAGCTCTCAACTCTCATTTAGCTAGTTTTCATCGAACGAAATGTTGCATCGTGGCATATAGCTTGCATTTAGGAGACACTACATATGATAAGGCCTGGAAATTGAAACTTAATTGAAGATCAACTGTAAAATTTATTCAATTAACCTAAGGCAACATTGGAACTTAACGCAACATATTTAGAAGGTCTAGGCTAGAGACGTGTTTCGGCGTCGTTAAACCTAGCAGCTGTCGTTCGCCTGTTGGCTTTAGACAGCGCTAGTACGGACTTGCGCTCCCCGTACCGTCGCGTATATAAAGGGAGACCCCTCTAGGTTTTCAATCCTTTATCCACAGGAAGCCGAGTCTGCCGCCCTAAACCCGTGATACACCGAACACAGCATTCGGGGAGACTACCTGCACGTACGGAAAGTCCTTGGTCGATTTCTGTTTCATTATTGAAACCAAGGTGTATATTGCAGTTCACGGATATTTGGTACACCCTTTGTGCCTAGTTTTTCCTGAGCAGTCATTTGGTCTTTTCTGACTCCCTAAACTTGAAAAGACTGTCAAGCACTTGTCCTTTCACGCTTGTGTCAACTCTGAAAGAGATAGAGTCATCTTTTATCATTTCTCGACTCTTGAAATATGAAACGGTAGAATTTCTTACTTTCCAATGTGGTAAAATTAATTGCCCACGATTACACGCCTGCTTAGATATTGCTTGTTGACCGTTTGATCGTGTGTCTTAACTCGTTTTCAGCCCGTGTGTGCTTTTGAGTTTTGATGGCAACTTTTTCAGAGTTCACCAACCAAGGAATCCCCTCAGAAGGGAATCCTGGTCATTTTTCTCCTTTTGGAAATGTTGGTGCTCCTTACATGGCGACGTTGTCCCTTCCCGGGTTAACTGTTGGGTTGCCTGTTTGGTTGTTCTCAACCTCTGTTGTCCCGAATGTCTCCACTACTGTTCAATCAGTTCCTTCACTTGAACAACCTCATGTTGATTCCAAGGTGGACCTCTCCCCTTCTTCGCCTGTTTCTGCGTCCTCCTCTTCTACTTCGCCCGGTGAAAGTCTGGATTCGAGTAACCAGGTGGCTAAGAAGAAGAAGAAGAAGACAAAGAAGAAGAAGTCTAATAAGCGAGAGGCTAAATGCACAGCTGCTGTCCCTAAGGAATCTCCTCTTGATAGTCCTTCCAACCCCCCTCGGAAAGTCAAGTTCCCGTGCATGTTGTGCACGGGAGACCATTTGCTTCGAGACTGCCCTGGCATTCCCAAGGTGCTCGAAATATGGTCCAACGGCCACCCACCGTTGCCTTTGGCTTCCGGGAGTCAAGTTGGGGGCACATTTTCAGCTGCTGTTGATAAGGACTCTAAGAAGCAGGGTAAGATCACCAATCCCTGTAAATTGTGTGAAGGGCACCATGCCATTCACATTTGTCCTTATATGGATGAAGCCAAGCGAGTCTTGGGCAACCCAGTCGGTTCTACACCACGCCTTCCACCTGGTTATAATCGGCTTTCTGTGAGTCCTCTACCAGCCGATCCTATGGTTGGTCAAGAGTCATCCTTGGTCGATCCCACTCCCCCAGAAATTCAAATTCACGAATCCGGCCCTGACCAACCATTGGTCGTAGGATCGGTTGAACTGGCCCCGTCCGCGGTACACCAGGTCTTTTCTGTCGAGAGTGGATCCCACACTCCTCATGTCCTTCTGGTTTCTTCAGATTCGTCAGACTTGGAGAAAGATTCTCCTGTCCCTGGGCTTCAAGAAGCCGCTCCTCCGCCTCCCATGATGGAGGCTCCAGAGGATATTCCTCCCGCCTTCGAGACGGAGGTCATGGAGGAGGCTTCTGCTTCCGTAACATCAGGGGAAGACCTTCGCATTTCGATGGTAGCCCCTCCGAGTAGTTTGGTCGCTTCCTTTGATTGGAATCGATTTGCAGGATTTCGCCTTCCGTCTTATGTGCCTTTCGAGATCACAGTACAGGCTCTTGGTCTGGTCGTACCCAGTACCATTATAGACGAAGGTGCGTCTGTTAGTATTCTGTCTTCAACTACCTGGCAAGCTTTCGGTTCACCACCGCTTGCGCCTGTTACACAGAATCTGTTGTCATTCAATAGAAGGACCAGTCAACCGTTGGGGATCCTTCCAAGGTTACCAATTACTTTGGGAGGGAAAAACGTCCATATGGATGTGATGGTCGTTCCAGGCCCCTTGGATTTTCATCTGCTCCTGGGGCGCGATTACACCTATGCCATGGGAGCGCTTGTCTCCTCCCCTTTTCGTGTGGCCTGTTTTCCACATGAAGGACGGATTGTGACCATTGATCAGCTGTCGTTCTTTGGTCCCAATGTAGCATCTGGTCCGCCATCACCCCCTCCTGGTTTTTATCCACCCGTTGTATCTGCTCCACCGCAGGTCAACTATGTGGCTACTTACCCCGTGCCTGTGCTCAGTGATGATGCCGTAGTGCATAATGTGCTGGGGGCATTGGGTCCTGACTTCCAGGATGTTTCCCTTCCATCGGGAGCGGAACTCTTGGGAGCGCCGCCTTCTTGTTCATTTTGATGCAAGTCGGTTAGAGCATGGTTTCCTCCCTGGGTCAAGCTCTTTAAAAAATGAAACTAGGATCTTGGAGCATAGTTCCTCCACTTGTGTCAAGCTCCTAAAAACAATGAAACAAGCTGTTCGAGGATAGTTCTTTTAAGTGTGTCAACCTCGTTAAAATAATGAAACACAAGCATATTCAATTCGAGTTTTTTCAGTTTCAGCTCAAATCTCGTGTATGTTCAATCTTCACTCCATTTTCAATCGAGTGAAGCTTGGGGGGCATGTGCCTCGATTTGAGACAACATGCTGGGGGGCATGCCCATCTTTCTTATTATCAAGCATAGTTTGTGTTTTAAGCTTGCGTAAAAATAAAACTCGTTTCAAGCATAGTTTGCATATGTGTGTTCATGTGTGCTTTTAAGCTTGCGTAAAAATGAAATGTGTGATTAAATGCATTGTGTGAATACAGTTCGCATTGGGTCGTTTGTTATGTAACTGATACATTAGATTACATCTGTATTAGACATTTGCATGACATATAGAAAACATCATCACATGTAAAGAAAGATCCATCCAAAATAATCATATGTATATATATATATATATGTGTGTGTTGAAATGTTTGCACAGTGTGCGTCACATAAAACTCAAAAAAATATACATAAGTGTCTTAATACATCCGGAGACACTGAGTCTCTCAAAAAATAGGTGTGGCTAAATCCTAGAGACTAATCAGCATGGTGCTCATGATAGCACGTTACTGCACGCACTAGCCGCCTCAGGATTCGATGGAGCCGATTTGGGACTCCCACCGTATGGCGCTGGTACTCCAGTGGTACATCTGACAGTCGAGCATAGTCTGGGATCCCATGAACGATCCCCTCAAAGTTCTGAACCAGTGCCCCTCCTCCGGCACCTTCCCCCTGGATCTCAGGGGCGAGCTGTGTCCTCCGGAAGATAGGAGACATCCCGGCTGGTCTCTCAGGTCCTACATCTGCATGCATGTATAATTGTGTTAAGACAACTGTGTATTAACAAAAATCATATAAACATAAAATCAAAATATGAGGTCTTACCCAGCTCTTCGTCCCAGTGGTCTCCTTCTGGTAGCGGGAGATCCGGGTCCCCTGTAAAGTCAGTTCCCGCATAAGGCCAATCTTCCACAACGATCAGTTGGCGCCGTATCCATCTGAAGAACTCGGGCTTCCAGGACATCTGTTGCCCGCCTCCAGATCTGGGCATCAGTGCTGCCTAGCGAGCCATTCTCGGCTCTCGTGGTATTGGACTCGCCACAGGGGCCTCTTGGCCCTGGAAGGTTGGTATGCGTTCCAGAATGAACGACACCAAGATGGAACCATACCCAAACTGCTTCAGTTTGCCCTTTTTGCACTTTGTGAGCTGCCTTTTCATGTTAATGGTGACGGTTGTTGCCCAGTCATACAACCGGGGACCCATGCATTCTGAGGCCAGTAAGAGTTGAGTCTTTGTAGCCTCGTGCGGTGCCTGCGATCCAGCAGCCCGCGTAATGGTGTGGAGTACAACTCTCAGTGCTAGGTCGGGGATGGTCGAGATGTACACCTTCTTACTCCCTGTTTCTGTTTGTGCCCCACGGCACACCCGCGCCATTACTTCTTCCATCTTCTCCCCTGATGGTCTGCTCCCAGTCAGTACAGGGATTGGACCCCTGCGGGATAATCCAGTAACAAAGTAAATGTCGGTGACCTCCAATTCCAACACCTGGTCTCATATTCTGAATACCTGGTCATTTTCATCCCAGAGGTTGATCAAATATTGGAGGAGCTCAGGCTGAGCTCGTAAGCATGGCGTGAGGAAGAATTTCTTTAAGCCACGGTCCCTTAGAGCATTCATGCAATTCTCATTTTGCATGGCCTCTTCGTCCTCATCTCCGTGTTCCCGTTCCTTCCATTCAATCACCATTCTGACTGTTTATCTGCATTCACATGGTTCAAAGCCCCTAATTAGATCTTCTGTGAGCTTAAAATTTCAAAAAATTTGGCATAAATAGAGGATTTTTAGGCGGAAATTTGGGTTGCGCCGCTGGCGCGACTGTTTTGCTGACAGTCGCGCCATGTGGCGCGGGCCCTTTGATAAAAAGAGCTCAGTGGCGCGGGTCCGTGCCCGATACCCGCGCCACTTGGGCCGGCCCTAAAAATTCAAGAGTGCCCTTACAGAGCTGATTTCTAAGGGAAATTCATTAAAAAATGCATGGAAAGAAAGAGAAAAGGAGCGCCTCTTACCTGTCACAGACGAGACGCTGAATGGTTGCCTGGATCGGTCGCAGTCGCCGTCAGAAGATTCTGCTCCAAATGGACCACTGCTACTCTCCACAAGGTAAATAGTAAAAAGTAATTTCATTTTTTACCATTGGACATATTTATAACTTTTCGACGTTAAAATGAGTTTTTAAAGTTATTTCTTGTCAAATATTTGCATGTATTATGTCGAAAATGGATTTTACGCTTGTTGGGTATGTGCAGTGACAGGTTTTGCGACTTAGAAGGTGGAAACGAGTTGTATTTTATACTTTTTCGGACTCGGTAAATACACGAAAAAGTCACTCTGGAGTCATCTTTCAGCTCTTTTCTGACTCTCTAAATATGAAAAGATCGCCGAGGCCCTTGTCGTTTTGATCTCGTTAAAATGGACACGAATCGACATCCACCCAGTATAAGTTTAACCCTTTTTCGGGCTGGGATGGATTGATTACGAAAAAGGAATACCCTAGCCTATCGCGACTAGGAGGTTTTTCCGGGTATTGTTTTCTACCTTTTCGGATCTGGGAAACTATTTACGAAAAGGGACCTGTGGAGTTTTCTTTTCAGCTGTCTTTTCAAACTCTCTAAACATGAAAAGACGCAGAGTTCTTCCTTTGTCAGACTCGTTAAACCCTGATGACATTGGATTCCGTCGAAATGACGTTCTCCGAGTTTCTCCTTCCTAGGACTCGTTAAATGCACTAGGATGGATTCGCCCGAAGGGCGGACTTATATCACAAGCATATGCTATCCCCTTCAAGCTTGTTATCAAAAAATAATTGGGGTACTCGCCAGAAATGGTGGGGGAAAAATGGAACCATCGTCGTTGTCGTCGGCAGTATGTCGCTCTTGAACATGGCACTTGTCTGCATTCGTGTCGGGTTGGGGACATCTCATCTCGTTGTTTCACTTTGCTTCCATGGGTTTGGTAATCTCTTTTGACCTCTCATCTGTTCACTGCCTCGTCGCCATGACCTTTGATCTGTTGATGTCAAATACTGCCAAGTCCATTGCCGTGCCGTTTATATGTTCAAGAGAAGTTGACCTCTGCGAATATCAACCTTCCTCTGTTTCTCATATGATCCTGATTCACAACAAAACATTATGTTCCTCTGTCTCGTGTCGATGATGTGGGAATCGTTATGGCCCACCTTCGATCAAGGTCACTTCTTGTCGACTTCAACTCATTATCCAGGAAGTTGGTCTAGAGACTCCTGATGGTACCTTGGAGCCTGCATGCCTTAATGGCAGGTTCGTCGCATTCGACGAGAGGTTTTCATTATTAGCCTCCGATCGGATGATTCTGCGGGTGTTCGACGTCAGCTCATTTATTCACACGCCGTAGATTGTACCTGTAGTACCTTGAGGATCATCGTCATTATTGGTGGTTTCTCTCGCGTCTGTTAACGGCTTTCATCATTGGCTGGTAATCAGACGATGTTCTTGCATGTTCGACATCAGCTCACACGTTCGCATGCTAGAACTTGTACTTGTTTGGGTCGAGATGGAGCGCAAGACCCTGGATTGTGTCTGTTGTAATCCAGGCTGCGATTGTGGATTATTGTCATTATGTACATGACTCAATGATTGGATGGCTGCGACCATACCTGAGTCTATTGGTTTGATCTTAGATGGATGGCTGCGCCCATACCCTGGATCCGGATTATAGCATACTCTGTTCGGATGGCTGCGTCCATACCATATATATACATCATGGACTTGAGATATCAGTTGTATCTATCTGTGCAGGTTTTCCGACGGCGGGCCTTCAGTTGGACATGTTCTCGTAAAGCATTTCACCCCTCTCTCTCTCGGGCCTCATGCTTTAGGGGGCATCTGTTACACAGTAATTTGTCACCGTCCCTACCATTTCCCGTCCCGCACAATGGAGGACCCATAATGTGACCTGTGAACATTGTCATGCACTGAAAACATCATCATTGCATCCCTCTGAGTATGAGCTTCATTTCCCCTTGAGACATCTCCTTGCAAAATCCATGAAAAACAGCTCTTTTTGCATTGGCGCGGGTAGATAGTTCGGTACTCGCGCCACTCAGGGAAATCCTGTAAAGAGGTCGCGCCACTTGGCGCTCTGTCATAGAGCAGCAATCGCGCCACCCATTTTAGGGACTATTTTTTATATATGGATGGCGGAAGTTGAGTTCAAACAAACTCACAACCACTGCCTATCTTGAGTTGGGAGGTTTGGCTACGGGAGTTCTATGGAAGGGAAGTAGTTTTGCCACCTTCTGTGGAACCTTCCTTGTTGATAAAATATGGATGGCGGAAGTTGAGTTCAAACAAACTCACAACCATTGCCTATCTTGAGTTGGGAGGTTTGGCTGCGGGAGTTCTATGGAAGGGAGGTAGTTTTGCCACCTTCTATGGAACCTTCCTTGTTGATAGGGCCAATCCCATAATAATAGGGATCCCAACTCCCTCCTTCCCCATCTATATAAGCTTGCTCAGATCCATGGCAAGCTAGTCTTGAAGTGCTGAAGCTTTGCATCTCCCTATTCCCAAGTGCCTTTGTGCTGTAAATAATCCCTTCTTTCCCTTAAGGCCCATTAAGCAAGGAGACCATTGTTGAGATTCACGGAGGGGTTTTCCCGCGCTTTCCTTAGCTGCGAGAACGTGGACAAGCAAGGGACACGTCAGAAGGAAGGCTGCGGCTTGTCGAAACTTCGGTTAGCAACTTCATCGTTTATCACTTTAATAGATGACTATGATTATCAGTTCCACTCCTTGTAAGTCATGTTAATCACGAGGACTTCGTGAAGAACGCGGAAATGTTGAATTCGTTATCATGGTTCACATGCATGTATACGTTACAAACCTTCTGTCTTGGTGTTAGATTCAGGAGATACGTGGAAGGATTGTGTTGCCAAGGCAGAAGGGCTGAGCATCTTCTTCTGAGATCTAAGCGTTGGAATCGAGTAGGCTCTCTTATCCCAAGTCTTTCATTTCGTAACTAGGAGCTTGCGTCATAGCATTGTTTGTTTGTTGCTAGACCCCTGCTGGGCTAGTAGGGATCGCCTCTGTCCGCAGAGGGGATTTACCTCCTCAACATTGATGTATTTAATATTGGGGACAAAGTGGTCCCAATTTTAGTAGAGGATATTTATTTTCTCACAGGATTGTCGAGGAGAGGCCTACCCATTTCTCTTTCAGGTTCTGCTCTCGGAGGAGAGACGGTGAGAGATTATATATTGCAGTACTGAAATACAAGGGTAGAACCTAGCAAGGATGGGAAAATAGACATCTACGATGTTCATGATTTCCCATTGAGAACCATCTTATTCATGATCGCAAAGCTTGCTGGTACTG